>PVJN01025988.1:0-29005 GCA_004026805.1 Lasiurus borealis
AAAAGCTGTGGTATATTCACAATAGACTACTACTTGACCATGAAAATAAAGGAAATCTTATCTTTTGCAACAGCATGGATGGACCTGAAGATTATTAGGCTAAGTGAAATAAGGCAGTCAGAAAAAGACAAATACCATGTGATCTCACTTATATATGGAATCTAATGAACAAAATAAACTGGTCAACAAAAATAGGAATAGAGGCATGGATAGAGATATGGAACAGACTGACAGCTGTCAGAGGGGATGGGCTGGGGAACTGTATGAAAGAAGGTGAAGGAATTATGAAGTACAATATGTATGTGTAACACATAGACACAGACAATGGTGTGGTGCTAGCCAGAGGGAAAGGGGTGTGTCGGTGGGTGGAGTCAGGGAGAGGATAGGGAGGTGAGGTAGAGGCTTTGCTTTGGGCGGTGGGCCCATGATGCATTGTGCAGGAGATGTTTTGTTGAGTTGTACACTTGAAACTTGTTTGGTTTTATGCACCAATGTCACCCCATAAATTCAATAAAAAATAATAACAATAGCATCAAGATTCAATAACAAGAGGGAAGGAGTATAGAGAGATTTTATGTACAGATGGTGCCTTGCTATTTATCAGTGAGCCATAAACAATTATCCTGGAAATATTGAGATTAATCTGCCCATTTTGTAAAAGAGCTAATTGTGAGAGACATTGGAATAAATCTCAGCTGTTTTCCATATGAAATGTTTTCTCTAGGGCAATTGCATTTCCTACAGAGTTATAACCAACTCACTAATGCCAGAATTATTTTTTTTTCTACAATTTTGGGATGTTCTATTTATGGGAATCATTGTTCTGGAATTGTGTGGTTGTATGCAGAAATCCTTTATAGGTGGCCCGAAGGGATGCCAATTACTTGCAACTTTTTCAGAGGTTCAGTTTCCCACAATCATCTGAATCCTTTCTCCTCTGTCTGCTTCAGAGCCTAATACAACCTAGCATGTTTTGGTAGTGGTTTCAAACTCATGAATATTCAGCAACAATGATCATCTGAAAGAGTTTAGATATTACTAAGCTGATCATTGCAAGACTTGATACAGTAAACAAAGCCAGATAAAGAAGTTTTATGGCAAGGGGTTAGGCTATGAGGCTACAGAGTAAAGCTGGATAACAGAAACAGAAAAGGGAGTTCAGAAAACACAGACTCAAATTCCAAGTCCTCTATAGTTGGGTGATTCTGCACAAGTCAATCATTGCCTTTGCCTCTTTTCCGTGGAATGGGATTTAAGATCCTGTAATCAAATGGAGCCATATATGGAATATTGTAGAAATAATAAAATATAAAAATATAAATATTAGCTTTGTGAGTTTTTCCTACAAATTGGGCAATTATGCTCATCTCACTCAGAATCCAGTACTAAGCTCTTTTTCAAACAATGTGGCCAATACTATAAATTTCAGTTGGAAAAGCTGCAGTGTTAGAAGCCAGAGCATTCTTAGAATTCTGCAGGGGGAAAAAAAATGCAAGTTGTCTTTATTTGGCTACATGTCAAAAAGTTATATTCTTTTTGAAAAGCCCATAGAGGATAAAGCAAAGCAAGCACTTATTTTGAATGTTATAATTTTAATTCTCACATAAAGTACAATGTAGCAATATTACAGATGAAGCAATTTAGTAGAAGCATGGAAGAAAATTAAGCTAAATTAATCTTCTGTAACTTAGGCTACTTATTTAAATAACAATCATATTTAACTCTTTTGGTTAGCTATACCAAGACAGGGAAGATGTTCACTAACAACTAACAGCATAAAAATAACAACAATACCCAAAGCACTTAAATCATATTAATGGTAATAAGCATATTTCCTCATGGCCATATATTAATCTAATTAGCAAAATTCCTCTGGCTCTATTGGAATTTGTTCTTGAAAAAAAAGAAACAAAAATGGGAATGAATTTGGTGAAATAATCAAGAAAAAAATTAAAGAAATATTTACTTCACTGGTAGTGTAGGTGTACTTGTATAGTCATGAAATGAACTCATAGTATTTCCTTCATTGTGTGAACAGGTATTTTATTTATCTTTATTTCATTTTGATACTTCTATAAAGTACAATAAATTTAGTACCACTAAAATACAATTTATGAAAGAAGTATAAAAAATAGTCCTTTTTTTATTAGATTCAAAGACATGCTATTAATCTGTCAAAGATCAATACCAGTTTCTGAAATGTTTACTGAGCTTCTGTTCTTATATCCTCACTGAGAGTAACAAACACCTTGGGGACAGTTGCCATACTGCAGACTAGATTGAATAGCTAACTCTTTTTCTGTGAAGGCCAGATAGTAAATAGAAATACTTTGTGTGCCATATGGTCTCTGTTTTGATTAGTAAACATGGCTGTAGTAACTTGGAAGATGTAACAGACATTAATAAATGGTCATGACTTTAGTATGTTTCAATGAAACATTATTTATAAAAACAAGTAGTGGTCTATTTTGGTCCATGGGTTGTAGTTAGTTGATATCTGCTCTAAGCTATGACATTGTAGTGTCTGTCGATCTAATATGAGAAAAAAACCCTCATGTGTTGACATAATGGAAAAGAATAGAAAATTCTGAGAAAATATGTACCCTGAATAGGAATTGAACCTGCCACCTTTTGGTGCACAGGACAATGCTCCAACCAACTGAGCCACACAGGCCCAGGGCACAATGTAACATTTTGAATAGTGAAAGGAGCACTATGTTAAGATGTAAGCTTTAGGTTACAGTACTTTCGTTGCCACTGACCAGCTAAGCAGTCAAAGATAAGTTGCTTAAATATTAGGAAATTGATCACTTCCTAATCGATTAAAAAAAGCTTTGAAGTGCTGACCTATATCTAGTAAGACTCCATAGAAAGAAATGACCTTGACTCAGATTTACCTTTGCTGGTAATTTTCTGTGTAAGTTTGTAAATTGTTGACCCTGAAGCCTTGACTTCCTCTCTGTCAAGTGTCACCAGGGTTGCTTTCATCTGATGAGATCATATTTATAAAAAGAAAACCTATGAGACCACCCAGAAAGTTTATTTTTACCTAACAGGACATCCTAGTCTGAGTAGTAGTGACTAAACTACTTAAGACATGCAGTAGAATAACAGGTAAAGCAAGTGTTAATGTCCAATAAATCAGTATAAAAGCTAATAGCCATCACAGAATGTTCTCAGTCAGAAGAAGTTATAGGATTTGTGACTATGGAAGAAAAGAACAGAAAAACTTTGATCCTCTTTTAACACTCTCTATTGACAAGGCTTTTACATTATCTAATTTTGATTAAAACACAGGGATGCACAGATTCAAGAAGCATAACAAATATTAATTAATATACATTCAAGTAATCCACTTCTGGAAACATTATAGTCAAACTTCTAAGATCACTGAATTAAAAGTCAATATGCAAAAATCTCTTTTATTTTTACATATTAGTAAAATATGAAAGTCATATTTAACATGCATCTTTTATAATAGCAAATGAAATAAATATACAAAAATAAAACATATTAAAATAACAATAAAATATTGTACAACTTGAACTCTAAAATGAACATTGCTATCCAAATTTTGAAAATGAATCCAATAAATAGATATATTTATTGTTCATTATTCAATTTATTGAGATGTTAAATATCTAAATGATCTATATTTTTTCTAATAATTTTTTAAAAAATTGATTTCAGAGAGGAAGGGAGAAGGAGAGAACCATCAATGATGAGAGAGAATCATTGATCAGCTGCCTCCTGCATGTCAACTACTGGGGATTGAACCTGCAACCCAGGCATATGCCCTTGACCAGAATCAAATTGAGGATCCTTTATTCTATCCACTAAACTAAACTGGCTAAAGCCAAATGATCTATACTTTAAACACAATCTTACTAATACTTTAAACATAATCTTACTAAATATATCAGAAAAATATTTTTCAAATTAACAATCTGATTTTAAAATTTATATTAAAAAAAAAAACAAAAACTATGAGACATTCCTAAAGGAGTAGAAAGCTAGAGGACCTCCACTTATACCTTTCAAAATGTAATTAAGAGAGTGGCTATTTCGCACATTTATTAACCAAAACACAAATTAGATAAATTATAATTTAAAAATTAACTTACACATATACATTTACTTGATTTATAAAATAGAGGTCATGGTACTTGAACAGAAAAGATAAAGTCTTTCAATATTTAGTGCTAGGGCAATTGGTTAACACTGCAGAAACCAAAATAGTTTTGAACCATTCCTCACACAATATAAAATTAATTTGAAATGGGTCATAGATGAACAGTTCTATGACAGGTAAAAACCATAAATCTTCAAGAAGAATATACATGAAAATTACCTCATGAATAGGTAAGGAAGCATTCATTAAACAGGGCAGAAATGCACTAATCATAAAATCAAAATATTAACAAATTGAGTTTCTTGAAATCAAGATATTTTTTAATTGAAATTGGTAAACCACAAAACTGGAAATAATATATCTAAAATAAATGCATCTAACAAAGGATATAAGTGAATTCTATAAATTAATAAGACCAATAACTCACTTTCAAAATGGGAAAAATGTACATACAGAAAGTAGATATCCAAATGGCCAAATATATAAATATGCGCTAAACATCTCTGTGCACTAGTATAGCATATTAAAACTTTAATGTTTGTCACCACACTTCACCAGAATGACTAAAATTGAAAAGACTCATGATGCCAAGTGTTTGTGAGGAAAGTAATTGGTTCAACTACTTTAGATAACTTTGGGCAGTATCTATTAAAACTAAACAAACTTAGTGACCCACTAATCCCACTCCTAAGTAAATACCACAAAACTCATTTACTTAAGTCCAGCAGCATGTATAAAAATATTCCTAGCAACCTTTTTCACAAAAGCCTAAAACTGGAAATCATAGGTTATTCATTATATCAATAAAAATAAATGTAGCACTAAAAAAAACATAAAAACATGGATGAATATTATAGACAATATATTGAATGAAAGAAACCAGATACATAAATTTATGTATCATATGATTCCATTTATATGACATTTTGAAATCAGCCAACATTAATCTATAGTTTTAGAAAGCAAAATAGTTACCTCTGTGGAAAAACATGAAAGAATCTCATGGAGTGATGTATATATTACATATTGAGTGAAGATTACACTGGTACATATATAAAACTGTATTAAGCTGAACACTTAAGGCTTCTGTTCTTTAGTTATACCAATATGTATTTTTTACAATATTTTTTTAAAATTTACTTCAGAGAGGAAGTGAGAGGAAGAGAGAGATAGAAACATGAATAATGAGAGAGAATCATTGATCTGCTGCCCCCTGTATGCCCTTTATTGGGATTGAGCCTGCAACTCGGGCAGGTGCTTCTTTGCATGCCTGGCAAATTTTTATTGTATGTGGTACATTTTGTATGGTACATCGTTGGTTTCTGGATTGAGTGGTATACCTTTAAATAGTATTGCCCTCTTTGTTCTGTTATGCAAATTAGTTATCTAGATTACTTAGATTCTTTCACACTTGCTTTCCTACTTGGATAGTTGGTTCCAGAGCACTCTGTAGTCTAGTGTTAATTTACATCCCTATGAAAGATGACATCCTTCTGCAAATTCTGTTAGGGGCCCTGTGTATTACATGGTCTTTCAACTCTGGCTGGTTGGTACACACATTGCACCCATCCTATATAATAAAAGGCTAATATGCAAATTGTCCCTTCAACTGGAAGTTTGACCAGGGGGTGACACCAGCCTGGCAATGGCCCATGGCCCCTCCCCCTGCCCAGCCCAGCCCAATCATCCCTGATTGGTTCCGGCTGGCCAGACCCCACCCGTGCATGAATTCATGCACTGGGCCTCTAGTCTTGTATAAACTCAAGAAAGTATTTGACTTATTACTTCTTTCAGTATTGGTTTATCATTTTCAACCATGCATAATCAAGTCAGTTTAAGACTTAAAGAGACAGCTTTTCAGATATCAAATGCATTCTCCATTTCTTTCATTTTTCTCCCTCCTTCGCTCTTGTGTGTGTGTGCATGTGTGCCCCTTTTCTCTAAGCCTCATAAGTTTGGGAACCTATGTCTCTCCAAACTGTCATCTTTTCCCCACTTATTGGGACTTCTGAGGTTGTTTAACTTCCCACTTTCTCTTTTGTTTCTAGCTCACTAACTCTAGAAAGTAAGCAGCTGCAATTATAGTGCTTATTTAATTTGTATTCCCTTTCTCATGGATCAGTCCTGTCCTACTTTTTATTCATAACTGAAAACCATTGTTAACATAATTTTCTGTTTCCTCCCAGTTAAAGTTAAAGTATAGATACATTTACTTTTAGAATTTCATAGATATTATGAAATATCAGATGCTACTACTAAACTTGTTTCTAAGGGATATAGTTATGGTTTTGTTTTCTTGGTTTTTGTTTTGTTTGATGTTGTTTTCACCTACCAATATGAGCCAATAAATATACCTATTGTAGATTGTAGACATCAATATTTATTTAGTGAACGGAAGTAGGCTTTTTGCTAATTTACTTTCCCTTTACATTTCTTTTTGTTTTTAGCAGTGGGATGCTAGAGAATCATCACTGTTTGCTAAAATGACTATGGGCTTGTTTAAGAGGAGCCTGTTAGTTATGAGTACTAACCATGCCACTTACTAGCTCAGGAATCTTAGGAAATATGCAAAACTCCTCTAAGACTGAATTTCTTCAGCTATAAAATGGGGGTGAAATATAAATACTCATTCTGAAATACTCACTTTTTGATATAATGAACAAATTACATGAAATGTAGTGTCTAGCATATAGATGATACTGAAAACATACGAGAAGGGGGACTGAGTGAAGGTGGGCAAAAGTGGGAAGGACTATCTGTAATAGTGTTAACAATAAAAATAAAGTTAAAAAAAACATTAAAATGACTCTTTAGCACAGAAAAGGATGGGGGGGCGGAGTAAGTAGGAACAGTGTAAAATGAAAAAATAATACATAATTTATGTAAAGAAGGGCACTGGTCATAAGTCCATTCTTGGAAAACAAATTTGACCTTTAATAAAACTCACTTTTCTCAATTTTATGGTGGAATTGTTTAGGTTGGTAATTTTGAAAGTCATTTATAACAGCTTAATTATATGATATAGGCCAGTTTCACACTACATTTAATAAACTGAACTAACCACTCACATATAAAGCTCAGTTTTTGCTCATTACTTGTTTTTATATTAAGTAATGACTAGGAATACATTTTTGTCATGACTTGTTATCATAAAAAGGTTACTGTACTATTCTATCTTATATTTTAGAGCAAATAACTTCTTTTTGTTTTGAGTATTGCCATGTGAAAGATTGTATCAGCTTCTGTTTATTCCATAAATCATCTGTGAGGCATTTCTTTGTGCTTATTATTTATTCTCTGTAACTTTCCTTGAGTGGGGTGTCTCTGCTGGGATCATGTTCAATAAATTTCCACTAACATTTTCAGCATGGAAGCAAAAAATTCCTGCAGGTTGGTTCTCCAACAGTTGGAAATGGAAATTAGTGAAGTTATGGAAACTTATCTGAAGTTAAATTCTTGTTTTTGTGTAGCACTTGCACAGAGGAAATTGGAAAGCCCCATGGGAGGTAGGAAAGAAGCTATTAAAAAAAAAAAAAAAAAAACACAGCCGAAACCGGTTTGGCTCAATGGATAGAGCATCGGCCTGCGGACTGAAAGGTCCCAGGTTCGATTCCGGTCTGGGGCATGTACCTTGCTTGTGGGCACATCTCCACTGTGGGGAGTGCAAGAGGCGGCTGATCAATGTCTCTCTCTCATCGATGTTTCTGACTTTCTATCTCTCTCCCTTCCTCTCTGTAAAAAAATCAATAAAATATACTTAAAAAAACACATATTTTTGTTGAATATGAACACTATTTATGCAATCCATATTATTTTCTGATGATGTCTGTGTCCTACTGAGATCTTAAAAACTGATAATTAAAATGCCTATATATGTGTGTGTATATGCGTGTGTATATATACATATATACATATATGTGTGTGTATGTGTGTGTGTATATATATATATATATATGTTAAAATATAACACATCTTTGCATTTCAAGACTATCCACTATTCTAAAATTATATTATTGCTCAGGAGACTGCCCTTTCTTCATTCAGTGCTTCCATCGAACACATGCTTGCCTTGTGTTGCATTTTCTCTCCACAAGCCTGGCCAAACAGTAGGGGGTCAGGATGCTGGTTTGGTACCTAGAGGGGCAGGAAGATGGGCCATCTCTAGCCTGTAGAGCAGAAGCAATCTGGCAGTGAATGGGAAATTGAAACCAAAGGCCCCAGGGCAGATGTGCATCATTTCAAAACTGCTAGACAGGCATGGGCTGTAGGTCCCAGATAGCATCTGCACAACCAGAAATGACAGAAGAGAGTTGGGGTAAAGGTGAAGAAAACAAATCCTGAGTCCCAGGACAGCATCTCAGACCCTATTTATGTAGGATTTTTAATTTTTTTAAAAAAGTTTGTATTTTAATAGAATATTATAATTTCTTTCAATTCATCTGATATAATTAGAGTACAAAATGCTATATCACTATTTAGATATGGAAAACATGTAATTCTTTGCAATTTCACTTAATTATTTTTGGAATTTAAGTAGAACAAAATGAAATGGAACTGTAAGAGAATCTATTATTTTCATGACATCTGCATTACCCAGAATATAAGTTCATAGAATTAACTCATATACGAACACTTAAATATCAATATTAAGAGAGAGAGAAAATTCCATTTCGAAATATACAAAGCATTTGAGTGGATATATATTGGTAGAAGATTTACAAATGGCCATTAAGCATATGAAAACAATATTACTAGTCTTTAAGGAAATGCAAATCAAAACCCAATGAGATAACATATCCCATGCACTAGGAGGGCAATAATAATAATAAAAGACAATATAACAGTTGGAGAGGATATAGAGACATTTGTATCGCTTATACACTGTTGGTGGGAATGTAAAATGTACAGCTGCCTAAGAAAACAGTTTGCTCCTCAAAATGTTACACCTAGAGTTATCACATGACTCAACAATCCCACCCGTATGTTTATGATGTAGACAATCTTAATTTTTTTCCCTCAGCTTGACTAAATTTCAACTTAGACAGGTTTTTTCCTAATTATGAACCACTGACTTGCGTTTTCTTAGATCATTTACTAATGAAAACTTGAAATTACAAATCCTTTTCTGTGTTTTTTTGAGATATACACCTTTAACTAACCTCTTGCCAATTTTAGAACCCAAGGATGTCTTTCTTAGAAACCTGGGAGCTATTAATTTGAAATGTACTCATCTAAGGAGATAGTGCCCCTTTCAAGAACATATACATTCCTATAGAATTTCTGATGTTCTAAGTATATTTGCAGAATAATCAAATTAGCATCATAAAGTTAAAATTGCAGATATTGTTAGCAAGTAATATTAAGAAATACGCAGTACTTTTTTTGTGGGGGTATTTTAAGGGAGCAAATATATGTTACAGGCTAGACATATAAAAAGGGAAATAAGAGCGAAAAATATAATACAAGTAATTGTTTTTCTATGATTTCTTTAAAACCAAGAGAGGATGGGAACCCGTACTTAAATAGATTAAGGCAGTGCTACCTTAGGCAAAATCCCCCGACTGAAGTTCCCCATACCATGTTCTTGTTTATGCTTCTGCAAAAATGGATTAGTGTTTCTTAAAAGAGTTACTCTGTCTCAGTATCTCTTGGTGTAAAAGGTGATAACCCCCACTTGTAAAATTCAAATATTAAGTGATACAATATAGAAAAATTTTTGAGCTGTTAAAGGAATTCTGCAAACTTCTAATTATGTATAAATCGTTTAAAATGGTTTATGCTGATACTTACTAGTAATACACTACACACTTAAAAACATAAATGCAGCCAAAACCGGTTTGGCTCAGTGGATAGAGCATCAGCCTGTGGACTGAAAGGTTGCAGGTTTGAATCTGGTCAAGGGCATGTACCTTGGTTGCTGGTACATCTCCAGTAGGAGATATGCAGGAGGCAGCTGATCGATGTTTTTCCTCTCATAGCTATTTCTAACTCTCTATCCCTTTCCCTTCCTCTTTGTAAAAATTAATAAAATATATTTAAAAAAACATAAATGCAAAACAATGTCATTTATTCACGTTGTGGATTAAATTATATGACTTTATCACTTCGTCATCAGCATTAAAAAATAAGTTAATTTAAAAATAATTAAATATATGATCAATTTGTATATTGCCTATGACACATGCTGAATGATAATTTAAGTATATCTGTATTTTTCTGCCTTAGTTTTCAGAGACTTATGGCAAATATTTACCGGGGCTGAGGCACTCACAAAATATTGTTTATATATAAAAAGGTAAAATGGGAAAATAAACTGAACATGCTTTTAATGAGATATTGTGAGACATGCATTGTGAACTTCCCTATGAATTTTCACCAAGTGAGAACCTAATGGACCATCCAAAGCAATGGCTCCTTCCTGTCAACAAAGGACACACTTTAGGATGTCTCTCTGACATATCTAAACAGCCAGCATCACTGCTCTCGCACTTTGGGGCCATTAGTAAGTAAAATAAGCCCTACTTAAACACAAGCAATGTGACTGATTCTGTCACAGTCACTCTGTCCACTGACACAGTTACTCAAGTTAAAAATGATTAGTAGACATATAGCATATCCATGTGAATATACTGGACAAAGAAAGTATTCATTTCCCAGGCAAGACTGAGAAGAATGGCCTGAGATTTCATCATGCTAGTCCAGAACAGCACTCCATTTAAAACTTGGGAATTATTTACTTCTTAGGAATTTTCCACTTAATATTTGCATACCCATTGGCCATGAGTACCTGGTGCCAGAGAAAGTGAAACCGCAAAGAAGAAAGGACGACTGTGCTTTTTAAAATGAATAATTCTTCACCATTTCTTTTTATTTGATCCCTGATTAGGAGCAGAGTTTGTTCTTTGTAGATACAGGTGAAAGGGCTTATGCAAATGTGGTAATTTCCGTAGGTGCAGGACTCTTGCTACACCGGAGGTTACAGACTCTACCTTTCTCCGGTTTTAGTTTGACCTGATGTCTGAGGCCACATCTAAGCTGCCCTTTTCCTTCCGGTTAGAGGACATAGTGGATTTCTTGATGTCATCCTCCATGTTTTGTTCAGTCAAGGAGATTTTACAGCTGGTCTCCTCTAGTGACGCCGGATTGGGATTCATATTCTTTGACCTACATCATTACTGAGAAGGACCTTTTCCTCTTCCAATGACACAAATGTCCCAGGAACTCTCATTTATGAAATCTTTCTCTCTGTACCAAATTTGATTGCTCTCCTATAGCACCACAGATCAGGAACCTATGACACTACCTTTTTTGCCTATAGGATATTCAGATAAACAGAACTAGAAATGACTTGTGCAAATTCTGCCGTTTCCCATACCCTATTGACTTACCACCTCTGAGGTTTTCTATGGCCTATATCTGTTTCCCCAGCAACATATCAAACTCACACTGTTTAGCTGTTGACCTGTGACAGATTCCGTCTCTTGGGAAATACAACAGCATTTGCCATTGAGTATTGCGAGCCATACAGGATCTCAGTAAATATCATTACTGGGCTAGGAATTTACAATTTATTTCACTCTTTTTAAAGCTAAATATTATTGATCCAATATTTATTTAATTCTTCTATTCAAAATAAGGATTTAATTCCCTGTGGTTTGCTTCATTGCCTATGCATATTATTTTGGTAGGAAGAATATATTTCATCTACATTGACTTACTCTTTCCAAAGCAAGTTTCTCTTGTGAAATTGAGATATATTAACATCTATAGATATATAGATATGTATATCTATATTTGCCTGTATATACATATATGTACATTGATATCTATATGTATATTAGTGTTGTATGGACATAGAAATATTTTATATCCTTATTGCGAGCATCACCCTAATAAGGATATAAAATATTTCAAAGACAATATATGACCATTGAACATTAATTAATGCCTCACTACAATTTATTACAACCTCCCATAAGCAATCAATTTCTTAATTTTATCACTTATAAATTGATATTTTCTTATTATATATATAGTATATACATATACTATATATATAGTATGCATATATATATAGTATGTATACATTTAGTTTCTTCACTCAACATTTTTTATATTTATACATGTTGTGTATATCAGTACATTATTCTTCTTTGCATTATTCTTCTTTGCTGAGTAGAATTGCATTTGGAATACAGCACAATCTGTTTTCCATTTTTCTGTTGATAAGCATACTGGTTATTCCAAATGATTTTTTCCACGTTTTAATTATTTACCACTGGTAAATTGCTAAATTCATCTGTTAGTTCTAGTTTTGCATATTTCTTAAAGATTTTCTATGTAAAAATCATGTTGTCTGCAAATGAAGAGGTCTTATTTCTTCCTACTTTTTGTCTTTTTATTATTGCTCTTGATAGGGTTATTACATTGATTAGGACTTTGGGTACAATGTTAAATACAAGTGATGTGATAGACCTGTTTAACTTATTTCTGATCTCAGGGGAAATTTGAAGAAAATATTTCATTAGCATGATATTAATGGTAGATTTATTTTTCTCCCCTTTAGAATGTGCCTGTATTTCTAGAGATGTTAACTTTTCTCGCATGATTTTTCTGTGTCTATTGAGATGATAATATGTTTTTTATCCTTTTTTTCTGTTAAGAAAAATTGCATTGAACAATTTTCTAATGTGAATCCAAACGTACATTCCTGGAGTAAATCCAACATGCTCACAAAGTGCTTCTATATTGATGATTATATTAGTTGATGTTATGGAGACTTACAGTTATTTCCATGAAGGATACTTGTCTGTGAATTGCTTCTTATAATGTCAAGTTTTGATATCAGGGTTTTCTACTTTTACAAAAATGATAAAGTCTCTACTAATGCTCACAGTGAAGTGGCTCTTCAATTTTAATGAGTTACTGATGCAAAACTTTATCTGCCCTTTGGTCTCAAAACAACATCCAAACTCTCTTTTCTTGTTTGCCAAAATCATTGGGGAATCAGTCTACACATTTCTGCTGTCTTTTACCAATTTCTTATTCACAAAAATGTCCAGTTTAATTTTTTTTAAACTGGAGTTCCATCCCATATTTCTATTTTTGTCTTCTATTAAAGTATCTATGACCACCTCATGCTTAATAGTTTTAAAGTTGAACACACACACTACCTCCAAGTTCATTCCTCCTTTGAGCTCTCAATATCTTCTGGTGGCAGCAGTATCATGCCCATGACCTAAACTAAAAACTATATATTTATATTTGACTCTTGATTTCTTGTACTCTTTTATGCAATCAATGGATGGAGCCCATCAATTCTAGATCTGTGATTCTTGTCATATTAAGACATTTCTTTAAGTCTCCCTGCTCAGATCTTTCTTGTTGCTTGCCCAGATTGCATTGGTCTTCTAACTTATTTCTTCCATGCCTCTCCCCACTCCTCTAATCCTTTTTAAATATTACCATGAGTGGTCTTCTGGATGTATGTGTAGGATTTTACATTTTTCTCCTTTGAAAACATAAATTATCAGATTAGAAAGGAATCTCACAGCTTAAAACTTGGCACTTCATATTCTAACACTCCTTTATAATTTCTACACATTTTCATTATGCTACTGTGTAGCATCAAAACTGAATAACTTATTTTCCTTTGTATGCCACATATATTTCTAAATCTATTTCTGTGCTAACTTTAATTCATTAATCTGGATCTCTCCCCTTTTTTACTATAAACACTATAAGGTAGTCATTAATATTCAAACTATGATCTCAGACATTAGAACACAATTACCTTATTCTGATTATCTCTTTGATTTCCCATTGAACTGTACAACTTACAGGGAGAGAGTCTGGTCTTTATGGTTATTCTAATATATACAGCATATTATTTTGCTCATTGCAAAATTATAATATTTGCTGAATGAATGACTTCATCTCCACTGACTTAAGTTATTTGTAGTCATTTTAAAGTGACAATTTATCTTAGTTTCCTTAGACGTGATCACAACCACCATATGTCTTTGACTGAAGTAAAAAGAGAAATAGTTTGGAAACACTAATGTGTTTCATTATAGGGAGATAATATACTTTTAAATTCTTTACTAACTGAGGGAACTTGACATCTTTGTTTTGAATCTCATAGTTTTAAGTCAATGGCCTTCATCCTACACTTTGTCATCTTTGTGATCTTACTGAAATTATGAGATGTTACCATTTCTCTGATAAAATCAGTTAAAAGTGAAAATCTCCAGACAGTTAATAGATCTTTAGTTTGGTTAAAATAAATAATAAAGTTCATTAATTTTAATTTATTGTTTTTCATTAAAATAGATAGTCAAATGTATTCAGAGTAGAAACATATCTATTTTATGTGCAAAATAGCAAGATTTAACAGAACACTAGTGGCTTTGGTAACATAAAGGCTCCAGTGTTGCAGCTGGACATTAAACAAGAGCAGCAATTTGGCAATGACAAGTCGGAGTAGCAGTGGATGTTGTTGTGGAAACATGTGAGACTTCGCTTTGAGCTCCCCAAAACTATTGAGGTTCTGTAATTGGGGTACACATATCAGAAATAGGTGTGGTATTGTTAATATAATCTTATAAATACCTACCAATTATTAAGGACAGAGAAAATTATTTCTTTAAAGAATCCTGTCTTTATGTCATTTGGAATTTCTACTAATAATCGTTTTTTCAAATATTTATTAGAATGAAAAGCCATAAAACAATGTTTACTCAAGAATCATTTTTTAAGGATTGTTAAAAAATACTATGAGTAACTATATTCCAACAAATTGGACAATCTGCAAGTAATGGACATATTCCTAGAAAAATATAACCTTCCAAAACTCAATCAGGAAAAATCTAAACAGCTCAATAGTCCAATAACTATGGAAGAAATTGAAGCAGTCATCAAAAAGCTTCCAGCAAACAAAAGCCCGGGACCAGATGGCTACACAGGAGAGTTTTACCAAACATTCAAGGAAGAATTAAAACTTATCCTCCACAGACTATTCAAAAATATTCAAGAAGAAAGAACACTTCCAAACACGTTCTATGAAGCCAGCATCACCCTAATACCAAAACCAGATAAAAATAACACAAGGAAAGAGAATTATAGGCCAATATCTCTCATGAACATAGATGCCAAAATCCTCAACAAAATTCTAGCAAATCGGATCCAGCAGTATATCAGAAAGATCAGATACCATGACCAAGTAGGATTCATCCCAGGAATGCAAGGATGGTACAATATCCACAAATCAATAAACGTGATACATCACATAAACAAATTGAGAGATAAAAATCACATAGTCATATCAATTGACGCAGAAAAAGCATTTGACAAAATCCAATACCCTTTCTTGATAAAACTCTCAGCAAAGTGGGAATAGAAGGATCATACCTCAACATCATAAAATCCATATACAATAAACCCACAGCTAACATCATACTCAATGGGCAAAAACTAAAACCATTTCCCCTAAGAACAGGAACAAGACAGGGATGCCCACTCTCACCTCTCCTGTTCGACATAGTACTGGAAGTATTAGCCATTGCAGTTAGACAAGAAGAAGAAATAAAAGGCATCCAAATTGGAAAAGAAGAAGTAAAGCTGTCCTTATTTGCAGATGACATGATACTGTACATAAAAAACCCGAAGGACTCCATCTAAAAACTAATTGACTTAATAAATGAATTCGGCAATCTAGCAGGATACAAAATTAATGCCAAGAAATCTGTGGCATTTCTATACACTAATAGTGAAATTACAGAAAGAGAGACTAAAAAAGTAATCCTATTTCCCATTGCACCAAAGAAATTAAGATACCTAGGAATAAACCTAACCAATGAGGTAAAAGACCTATATGCAGAAAACTACAGGACACTGATAAAAGAGATAGAGGAAGATGTAAACAGATGGAAGAGCATACCATGCTCATGGATTGGGAAAATCAACATCATTAAAATGTCCGTACTACCCAAAGCAATCTATAGATTCAATGCACTACCCATTAAAACACCAACAATGTATTTCACATAACTAGAAAAAACTCTTCAAAGATTCATCTGGAACAATAAAAGACCAGGAATAGCCACAGCAATCCTGAGAAAGAAGAATAAAGTATTTAGAATCTCAATACCAGATTTCAAGCTATATTACAAAGCAACTGTTCTCAAAACAGGTTGGTACTGGCACAAGAACAGAAATATAAACCAATGGAATAGAATAGAGAATCCAGATATCCACCCAAACCACTATGCTTAATTAATATTTGACAAAGGAGGCATGAATACACAATGGAGCCAAGAGAGCCTCTTCAATAAGTAGTGTTGGGAAAATTGGACAGATACATGCAAAAAAATGAAACTGAACCACCAACTTATACCAAATACAAAAATAAACTCAAAATGTATACAGGACTTAAACATTAGATGGGAAACCATAAAAATACTACAGGAATCCACAGGCAGCACAATCTCAGACATATGCCGAAAGAACTTCTTCACTGATACTGCTCCAAGGGCAATGGAAGTTAAAGAAAAAATAAACCAATGGGACTACATCAAAATAAAAAGCTTTTGCAGAGCAAAAGAAATCATAAACAAAACAACAAGAAAGCCCACTGTATGGGAGAACATATTTGCAAATGTTATCACTGATAAAGGTTTAATCTCCAACATCTAAAGCCAACTTATACAACTTAATAAAAGGAAGATAAATTATCCAATAAAAAATGGGCAACGTACCTAAATAGAACCTTTTCGAACGATGATAGAAGGAAGGCCAAGAGACACATGAAAACATGTTCAAAATCACTAATTATCCGTGAAATGCAAATCAAAACTACAATGTGATACCATCTTACACCGGTCAGAATGGCAATCATCAACAAATCAACAAACGACAAGTGTTGGCGAGGCTGCGGAGAAAAAGGAACCCTTGTGCCCTGTTGGTGGGAATGCAGACTGGTGCAGCCACTGTGGAGAACAGTATGGAGTTTCCTCAAAAAACTAAAAATGGAACTCCCATTTGACCCAGCAATCCCACTCTTAGGAATTTATCCTAAGAAATTACAAACACTAATCATGCACCCCTATGTTCATAGCAGCACAATTCACAATAGCTGCAATTTGGAAACAGCCTAGGTGCCCGTCAGCAGATGAGTGGATCAGAAAACTATGGTACATCTACACAATGGAACTCTATGCTGCCATTAAAAGGAAGGAATTCTTACCATTTGCAACAACCTGGATGGAACTGGAGAGCCTTATGCTACATGAAATAAGCCAGTCAATGAAGGAGAAACACCACATGATATCACACATTTGTGGATAATAAAGAACATTATAAACTGATGAACAAAGGGATAGATACATAGGCAGTAAAGCATCAAACAGATTGTCAATTACAGTGGTAAGGTTAGGGAGAGGTGGGAAAGATAAGAGATCAATCGAAGGACTTGTATGCATGCATATAAGCATAATCAATGAACACAAGACACTGGGGTATGCCTGGGAGTGGGGGCAATGGGAAGATATGTATACACGTAACAAAATAAAAAAAAGAATCAATTTTTTAAAACACCCTGGATCATAGGTAGTCAATCAATGTGTGTCTTCTCTTCTCTGATTATACTCATTGCAGAACCCTTTTTTCAAAATAAGGAATTTTATTGCATCTTTAAAAATGTTAACTGATTAAAAAGTAAGACCTAGTCAGTATTTCTCACCTACCAATTCCTTGAGTATGCAGCCTAATATTATAGATATCTAGATGACAAACTTTTAATGCACTGGCCCACAGAATGACAATTCTTTGAATATTGTCAGGTTATTATTTACTGAGTATATGCCAGAAATGTTATATCTATATTAATTGCTGGCAATTCATACACACACACACACACACACACACACACACACACACACACAGTATGTGTGCTTATGTAATAAAACCTAAAATTTCTGGAGATTTCCATGTCTTCAACATACTCTGTTCATGACAATTTAAATTACTTGAGGATAAATTTACAATGGTGAGAATCTGAATAGAATGGCATTATAATGATCTAAAAATATACCTAGCAACTTAAAAGAGAAAGAATAATAGATACCTTATAATTTTGCTATAAATTATGTTTACAAATGGATTGACTAATTTGGATGTTACTTGTTTGCCTGCCTCCTTGCTCTAAAAGCCTTTCATGTTCCAATGTATGGGTTCTTGTCTAGAATCCGGTAAACCTACCTTGCAAAGGTGAAAATACACAGGACGTTAATATTTCTAAATTCTTTCTTAAGCCTAAAAAATAAAATCGACTTGACAACACACATAGAAACCATAATGAAGGGTTTCTGATTTTGATTTTTCACACATTTTTTGAAAGCTTTCAGATTCAGATTTGATGTGAATCACTCTACATTTGTAAACCACTTGTTTTTGGTTTCAGTGACTATCAAATTGTTCCAGGTTTTCACTGAAGACATCCGTGAATACGAGGAATGACATTTTGCTATCAGTGCCTTTTATAGCACAAAAACAAGCCTGAGCTTCTCTTTTGTGGAATGCTCCTGAAATGGGTACAAGTGGGAGAGATGAAGATCTATCAAGATGAATGAATACCTTTTTATTAGGTGAAACAAACCATTTGCTTTGTCAACCTATTTTTTTGCTTCAGTGACAATGGGGCCTTTTAGAAACTCAAATGGTCTCTCACATCCCATACCTGATAAATATCCATTTGTTACATCTACACAGAGGCATGCTGGGTTTATTTCCACAAAATTTTCTGCAATTCAGTTTCTTCATGTTATACCTAGACTCTCTTCCTTGTTGAGTTTGCCAATATATTTCTAGATTTTAATTCAACATAAAAATAATTGTCATCTACAAATATAGATAAAATAGTATAATAGCCTCTTCACTTTTTTAAATTTGTCTTAGGTTATGGCTGCAAATAACCTAATCTTAGGTTTCTTGAACCTAATCTTAGTTTTAACTTTACTGATATCAATTTCCAACCACTAAATGCTCCCCTTTTTTATCAACAATATCATTTGTAACTTTGCTGAATAGGTTTTTACATATTATTTAATCCTACTATATAATTGTTTTTTTCTCTTCAAAGTTCTGGTTATCCTTTGTATGACTGATTCTCTATCACTGTATGTTGTTCAACATGAAAAATGTCACACCTTCTACAAACCCCATTTTATATCAAAAGAGGCTGAGTAAAGTAAAACATGTGTCATTATGGTCTGGAGACCTAACTTCCTCTAAGGCTGAAAACCACTGTCATAATCTGATCCTTACTGTAAGCTCCAGAGTCTGACACTTTTGCCAAAAATTCCGATTTCCTCTTGGCCCAGACAGGAGGGCTTCTTTGACTGGGCACAGAGTTGAGCATGAATTGAGTATCTCTCTATCCTCTCTGCTACAATTTGTCTATACAATTTGTCTATATACTTGCCTTCTTTTGGGTTCTCAAAGGTAACGGCTCTTTAGACTTCCATCACCAAATATTGATTTTGCCTTTTTTTGAGGGTGAGCACCTAGAATATGATTACTCTTTGTGTCCTCAGAGCTGAGCTCAATGCCTAGTGCACATTAAATAGGGATTAATAATTGAAAAATAAATTGATGATTAAATAAATGAAAGAAATTAAGCCCAGATCCTTTGACTGGCTTACATATAATCATATAGCAAGCAAATGTTAAACACAACAAGGATACCCACTCATGTATGCATTCTATTTATCAGTACTTTGTTAGACTCATTTACTTATATGTCTATTAATAAAGCATAGCCATACATCATTGCATCTTTAAAATTTCTAAACACGCCTGCATGGTTCTGGAGGAGAATAGCTGCCTGTGACAAGCTCCCCTCATTTGCTAGTGAATTATTTGCTGTTGCCTTTTAACACGGACTAGATGTGTGAAGCCATGCTGTAAGTGTACAGATTTAAAATGTGGTAAATATAGTTTGTGTGTCAATTTTAAGAACCAGTTTTCATATTTTCTTTGAACAAAAAAGACACAATAACAAATGAATTTGGCAGAAAAAAATATTGTTTCTGAAATGAGACATATCTTTATAATTGAGATTTTTTTTCAACATACTGTGTGACCTAATAATTTATCTTTTATGTAACTAAGGTATACTATGGCTTGGACACTCATATGTATATAATAATAAAAGAAGCACTTGTTTTAGAAAAAAGAGGAATATTCATTTATAATTTTTTAAAAAAAATAGCACTATTTAATCTAAGTTAATTTTATTTCACCTTATCCTACATAATAAATATTGCAAATGTTTCTAAAATCAATTTTTGTTTTTATCCCACACAATTAAGTACATGGTAGTTTATTTGTACATTTATTCAACAAATATTTGTCAGGATGAAAAGTACTAGTTGTTTCATGGTTAAATTTATATAGAGTCCCTTTTCATACAAATTTACAAACTAATAATTATTAGTACAACGGGAAAATTTAATAAATATGTACATAGCTTTTCTTTCAGTTATCATATATTTTATTATTTTATTTTTAAATATATTTTTATTGATTTCAGAGAGAAAGAGATAGAAACATCAATGATGAGAGAATTTTTGATCGGCTGCCTCCTGCAAGCCCCACACCAGGGATGAAGCCTGCAACACAGGCATGTGCTCTGACCAGGAATCGAGTCATGACCTCCTGATTCATAGGTCCATGCTCAACTACTGAGCCATGCCAGCTGGGCAGCATTTTATTTTAATAAGTAACTAAGGCACAGCTCTAATGATTAGATCAGGTGGTATTCTTACAGTTTTGTGGGGCTTTGGTTTCTCACATTTTTAAAATTTTGTTTTCCAAACATGGTAATTTTAGGAAGGTTAATATAATATTATGAAATGACATCTCATATGATCATTTAAAGGCTCTTTGTTAGCATATTTATGCTACTATTGGGGCAATTTTGGACTTAGGAAATATGCCATATCAACCAGAGGAAGTAACCGTACCTTGAGAAATCTAAAGAAAGAAGTTTTGTGTCAGTGATTCCAGAGCTGCTGTCTTTGATAAAAACACTTCCTACAAGATTTTATAACTGAGATTCCTTAGAATTTCAGAACAACTAATTAGGCACTTTCCAAAAGCATCTAATTGTTGTTTTAATCTGTAAATCAAAGGAGATCAGAGATAATATCTTCACCAACTTCATAGTCCTTGTAAATCAGCCTCCTCATTAAAAGTTTCAGACTCAAAGGCTACATCTAACTTTGTTAATTTAATGTTGGTTATGAAACATTATTTCCTCTTCACTAATAAAGGAAATTGATAGTTGTGTTAGTTCTACTCTGCCTCATCTGTATCATTTGGAAAGTGTATTAAAAAGATTTTATAGAACTTGAGAATCAAGGAAACATATGTGCATGGAGACTTGAGTTTATTATATTTATTGCATATTGCTAATAGTTTCAAATCTTCATTGGCCTGCTTCATTTAATAAATCCAAAAAATTACAATATACACCTATATTAGATACTTGCTTAGTTCCTTTCCTCTAAGTAAAATACTGGTAAAGGCATTGAAAATTTTACCAGGAGGTACCAATCTATATCTATATCTATATCTATATCTATATCTATATCTATATCTATATCTATATCTATATCTATATCTATCCATATATCTATATATATATGAATATGAAGAGGTAATATGCAAATTAGTCAGGACGCCGTAAGAATCACAATTAGCTTAGGAGGAGGCTATACATGCAGATGGGCAGGAGGGGACTGTGTACTCAGTGAAGCAAGTCACAGATGGAGCAGACCTGGAGTGGACACACACAAGGGGGCCTTCCCACCCCACTGTGGTGAGCTGCCGAGGAAACACCTTAGCTCATTGGCTAAGCTCACTGTATGCCACTAGCAGTGTTCTTGGTAACTTGGGAAATAAGAATACAAGAAGATGGTCAAGGATTTTTCCATCTCACACCTGGAGGAAAAATGAAGGACCCTGCTGGAGGTGCTAAGAAATGTCATACCCTGCCCTAACCAGTTTGGCTCAGTGGATAGAGCCTTGGCCTGCAAATCTCAGGGTCTAGGTTTGATTCTGATCAAGGGCAAGTACCTAGGTTGCAGGATCCTCCCTGGCTGGGGCCCAGGTTAGGGCTCATGTAGGAGGCAACCAACTGAAGTGTCCCTCTCACATTGATGTTTCTGTCTTCCCCTCTCTCTTCCACACTTTCTAAAAATCAATGGAAAAGTATCATGAGGTGAGGATAAAAAGAGAAAGAAAGAAAGAAATTTCATATCCTATGAAAAAGACATCTTGAAAATACCTAAAGAAAGTGATCATTTTTCATGGAGAAGTGATTGGAGTCCATGTTGATGAAAACACCTTGGTGGCTGGGGTGGCCAGCAGTGGCAGCAACAGTGGAGTGATGGGGGTGGCGCCTTTCCCTGATCAGACCAGTCACCTTGCAGAGGGAGGCCAGATGTCTAGGACATACTCAGAGGGCCCCCAGTCTGTGAGAGCTGGCAGGCTGGGCTCAGGGGCCCCTCTCTGCTACATAATTTCATGCACCAGGCCTCTAGTTTAATAATAAGTTTCTCCAGGAAACGATCATGATTATTAATGGTAGAAACAAATGCTTCTTAACAAGACCTCCCATGCACTAATTTGTAACTTTGTTATTATGTTGATTAATTTATTTTTTCAGTCAGTCCCTTTACCTTAAATATTCATTTTGTCACACTATTACTCATCCTTAGCCAAAAATACTCATAGAACACTTATAAAAACATTAAGGTTACTAAAATGAATAAATAAAACTTCACTCCTATCAAACATGCTGTTCTGAAAAGGAGACAGACAGACATACAAATAAATTTAAGGTAGAATATGTTCCCTAACGTTGGGAGGTGAATGAAGGCCTCAGTAAAGGAAACAATTTTTGAACTGCTTTATGAGGTCAAGTGTGATTTCAACAAGTACTCAAGGGAAGATGCTCTCTTATAGGGATGGACAGTATGCGATGTTGCTTAAGGCTGGAGCGTGATGCAGGAGGAGAAACTAATGCTGCAGAGGTGGGCAGTGGCAGAGCAGAGTGCCTTATGGACATTATTAAAGTTTTAGCCCTTTGTGAAGCTGAATCAACACAAACCCTCATTCCTCCTATATTTCTTACTGTGGCTAATGGAATAGCCATCTAACTTCATTCAGAACCAAAATTTGACAGAGATCAGGATCACTGTCTTTTTCATATTTTGACATTCAGGTGGATACATACCCACTCTGTCTCCAACTTCACTTATCCCAACTGTACTCTCATCATCATTTCCTGGATTATTGCAATAAACCTCTTATTTTATCTGACAAGAATTCACCCCACTTCCCCATACATTCACCATGATGTTTCAAAGTCAAAGTAAAGAAACAAAATTAAGTTTAGATAATATCAGTGGCCTATTGAATGGAACTTTCTATGTTGCTTGCACATGGAATGTTTTCTTCCTTCTCTAAATGCATGCTCGCTTCCTGGGAAGTAAATGTGATTAATCATTGAGTAGCCTAGAGAAATTAGAGTGTGATACTTGCTAATGATAAGGTTAATACATACCTGTTAAATTAATAAATAAACTTTCTTATATCTTATTAACACCTGCAAATAGTCTCTCTCAAACAGATAAACAAAAAAAATGTTTTAAAGTTTTATTTCACTATTTACTTTCTTCTTCTACCTAAGCCCATATGTGGGTGGGTGTAAATTTATAGGCAAAAACATACAGCTGTCAGAGCATCAGGTTGGTGACTAGTATTCTTGCTGTTGGATAGAATTAAATGTTGTAATCAATGACTTTTATGATAGTTTTAGACTGAAACTATTAATTCCTCAAAAACAACAGTATGCATGAGACATTTAAGGATGCAAATATCCAACTTATTATTAGCCAGCTCTCAAAATCACTTTCACAATAAAATAGCAAAATGATTATTTGTGTTTTTCTGTCTTCTTAACTTTGATAACTCACATTACTATGGAAATCTGATACCATCCCATCTTATTACTATTTTGCCACCCCTTAATCCTGGACAAAGGAAATGTCAGAATTTCTCTCTAACCTTGAACATCCTGCAAAGAACTGGAGGATTGTAAATTCAGTTGACTTTAGATTAATGCCAGTAAGCCTGAAAAAAAAACCCTAATTTTTGGATTGTTTTTAGCAGCACATATAATACATTCTAATCTGCAGGGTATGTTTTGTGAGTTCAAGAGCATATTTTAATAAATAAACACTTCAAAATCAATCAACTGACTTGTGCAAATTTAGGTGCTAATATCTGAGCAACTATGATACCTGTCACAATTCTTCTGTCAGGATGAGAGAAAGAAGGGAAATAGTATACTAATATAGTTTGAACACACATCTCATTTATTATGGTTTCATCCAACAAGGGTCTGCCTGGGAAGGCAGTAAAGTCTGATACATAAAGACATGATGCATATGAGGATTTTAATTATTTTGAACATGTTTTTCTGAATCTCTATAAAGGGCATTATATAAAATTCTGGGGCCAGAGAAATAAAGAAAAATTACTCTGCATTATTTTCTTTTAAATGGAATAATGTCATTGTTTTTGAAAACCATACATTTGCATTACAAAAGGAACTCAAAATAAAACTTGTTACTGTAAAGCACAGATATAAAAAAGAAAATATAAAACCACCACAAATTTTAATACCATTTTTAACTTTAAATAAATCTCATTCTAGATATGCTTTTCTCTATTTACCTCTTTTTGAATAAATTTAATGATAGACAATATTTTTATAGAAATTGTATCATCCTAAATATCCTACTTTTAATAAAATAAAATTTCAATACGAGGAATCATTGTAAGTAAGCTCTTTCATGTAAAAAAATCTATAACACTAATAAAGAGTAAGGGGTCACTTTTTCATCTTTAATAGATGGATTCTATTTTTCAGCTTCATGCATCAATCGTGGAAAATATTTGAATTCTGCTTGCAATGATTAGATACAGAGTGCTCTTCTTTTTCTCTGTCCTCCCCCACATGCCAATTTTTGTAATTTACATTATTTACACATCTTCAAAGTTTAGAAAGTTCATGTTGTTTTATAACCTCCATTTCCAGAGATGTTTGATATTAATTTTATTTTAAGTTTTAAATGATTCAGTGTTTTCACTCGGTCTTTTTATGACAGGCTTTCCATTTAGATTTTGTTTTGTTTTTCTTCACCACTTAGTTGGCTGGAGTTATTTATCAAATGGGCTTCTCTTCCTCCCTTCTCCACTCTCCCTCCTCCTCCACCCCCCACTTCAAAATGGTCCATAAGCACTCCCTGAGTTTCTGCATGCCTGAAAATATCTGTCATTCTATATTGTTTTGTCCTGTTTTATTGCATTTGAAGGACAATTTGGATATAGGTAAAACCTGAGCTCAAGTTTTTATTTTCCCTCAGAACTGTGTGTCTATTGCACTATTATATTTTGGCATTTAATGTTGCTGTGGAGAAATATAAGACCAGACTAACTTCATATTTTTCCACAATAGATGACTTTTTCTTATGTATCCATTATCTGATTTATGTTTTGTGTTTTAAGTTCAATAATTTAGCCAACTGTTTCAGATATACAGTGGTACCTCGAGATATGAGTTTAATTCATTCCATAACCTTGAGGAAACTATGAGACGCTCAAGTTACGGTAAACTGGTAGGTCATTTGCAGCCAGCTGATCGGCGCGATTACTCCTATCTCAAATGTTGCTTGTATTTCAAAGCAAAAAATGCTCGCTCAATGGCACTCATATCTCGAGGTACCACTGTACTTATTTTTTCAAATATTTCCTAAAGTGTTTTTAAATTTATCTTTATTTCATATATATGAATGCTAGATTTTGTTCAACTTTGGGGTTTTGACTTCAAAAACAAAAATTGTGTTGAGTTATCACTATTTGATATGTCAAATCATTACCTCTGTTTTTGTTGCTGTGACCATTTCATCTTGGCTTCAGCATGATTTTATCAAACTTTTATGTTTATAATTTGATTTAATCCACCTTCTATTGTTTTTGTTTCTAAATCACTCATTAGTTCTAAAAATAGATTTTGTTTTATTTCATTTTCCTAACTTTGTAAAATCCCTTTTTATAATATGTTAATATTTAACTCATTTTTTGATTTTGTTTTTAATGATAAATACTTTTTATTAAGTTTTCATGACTCAGGAAATATATTATTCTGTTTCCAGGCCTGTATTTTGATCTGTATTTTTTTAAAAACAGCTATCTTTTTTTCCTTGTAATATCCATGTAGTCTTGTCATGACCTCTTTTTAATTATTTCCTTCATTTTAAAAATAAATTATGATTTATATCTGGATGTCAACATACATAAATAATTTTGATTAAATGGCACAATTATAGATAGAGATTTTTGATGACTGAAATAAATCAAAATTATCTGGATTGACAATAAGCCCATAACATACGTAACTGTAATAGGGTTTTTGCAGTGAGGTAGGAAGGGGGAAGGGTTGAAATCAGGCTCATCTCTGAATATAACAAGGACAAGTATAGATTAGCAGCACGGCAGCAGGGTGGGGAGAAGAAATATCAAAGCTACAGCAATTCTTGGTAGAGCACCTCCACCAGATTTTTGGTGAATGCAGACAGGGTGCTATGATATGGAGAGCAGAGGATGAGAAATTTTAACAACTGAGAAGAGAGTTCAACTTTGGGCCTAAACAAACACAGGACTCAGAGGAGCCTTAAATAAAGTTTGGTCAAAGATGGAGTCTTTGTCAGAGGCAGAATTTTTTTAAGGCTACAGCTAACTTTAAAGCTCCCTGCCTCATCTTATAATTATGCAGCTGAAAATGATATGGGCATATATATTAGTAAAATATAGATATAAAGAAATAATTAATAAGTAGAATTTACAATGTAATTACTCTAACATATGGAAGTTATGAAAATGTCTATTACTATTATTCTATAATATACTTTTAGAACGTTATTCAATTCTGTGGCCTTTCAAGTGAAGTAGGGATTTTTTATATACTGCACAGGGTGGGGCAAAAGTAGGCTTAAGGTTGTGATTACACAAAACACAGTGTTTGTTCTTAGATTATTATTTATTGTATTATTTCAATATGAACAACTGTAAACCTACTTTGGCCCCATCTGTATATAGAAAAACAAGTTAGAGAGAGGGAAAGCAAGAGTGAGAGCCAAGGGGTGAGGGAGGCAGTACGTTCAATCACTTATTCCTAAATAGCCTTCTGGCAGCCAATGTTCCTGGTGACCTGGACTCTCTAAAAGTATGGCATACTAACCTGGTTTCCATTGTATCACACTCAGCAGATTAGTCCATGTCTCATGGGTTCCCATGTGCAATTGTCAGAACTGGCAATGCAATTCTGTCTTTCTCTGTCCTCAATAAATCATTATCAATAAAACATATTGAAGACATTAGAGAAATAACGAATCTTCACTAATTCTAATCCCGTATCTACGCAATTTTTGCTTCGCCTGTGTTATATTTTAAAATTTAGAGAACAGTTTTGTATCTTTTTCATTGAATAGTCTTCCATATGTGAATAACTTTTTGCCATCGTCATTCGTGACTCTGAAGAAGTAGGCTTGCTGGGAACGTTATTTTCTTTTCTTCTTTCTTTTGTGACATGCATTATTAAAGACAAGTTCAAAGCTTCAGACTTAAACATAAATACTGTATTGTATGGCTACATAATGTAGTGGTTGACCAGAATTCTTTTATTAGACAGACATGACTTTGAAATTGCTATGCTGCCATCCCAGCAGCAAGAGTCGAAACAGCCAGAGGAGAGCAAAGATTCTCTGGGCGTGGACGCACACCTCCAGCTACCGGCTGTGTGACTTTGAGAAACCCACGGAAAGTTTTGGGCCTCACCCTATCTTCAAAGGGATGATAATAGTAATTTCCCCAATGTGTTTTATTTTTCCCAAAGGCTATACATATAATCCACGTACCTTTCTTGGCACAGTTCATAGAAGATATTAAATGTCCTATAAATGTGTTTTTGTTTTTGTTTTGGCAGCCAATGTAATTGAAAGGGTAGCAGTGGTAACTGTCACTGTAGTTTAAGGTGTATTCATTGTATTCATACTGTAATTATTTGCTGCTACACTGCATAGTTGTGTCAAATAATTGGGGTTGAGAGTCAATCGATTCCTTAAAAAAGAGTCCTGAGGGAGACATTTTGCTAAAACAAACAAACAAACAAACAAACAAAAAACAAACCTCTGAGAACCTGAAACACCTGCACTGGTTTGGTACTAATCTCTTTGTTGCTAATCACTATTTTGTTTTCTAATTATTCCTATTATTATCATTATTACTAGAGGCCTGGTGCATGAAATCGTGCACAGGGCAAGGTGGGGAGGGTGTTCTTGAGCCCAGCCTGCACCCTCTCCAATCTGGCATCCCTTAAGAGATGTTCAACTGCCCATTTAGGCTCAATCCAAGCAGGATCGGGCCTAAACAGTTGGACATCCCTCTCACAATCCAGGACTGCTGGCTCCCAACTGCTCACCTGCCTGCCTTTCTTATTGCCCCTAAGCACTTCTGCCTGCCAGCCCGATCACTCCCTAACCATTCCCCTGCCAGCCTGTTTGCCCCTAACTGCCCTCCCCTGTGGGGCTGAACCACCCCTCCCACCCAACTGCCCTTCCCTGCAGGCCTGGTTACCCCCAACTTCCCTCCTCTGCTGGCCTGGTCACCCCTAACTGCTCTCCCTTGCAGGCCTGGTCCCTCCCAACTGCCCTCCCTGCTGGCCATTGTCTGGAGGCCATCTTGTGT
>PVJN01025989.1:0-29478 GCA_004026805.1 Lasiurus borealis
AAATAAAAGTGTCTTACAGGGAATCTGTTTCATCTCTAAGGCCTTATAATTTTCTTCTTTTCCCCCAACTGTAATTGAAAAAATGCTTGAGTCCTACCATTGATATTGAGAGAAACATCACTGATTTTTGTTATGTGGGTCTCATAGGTTTGAAGCTCAAACAGCCGCTATATATAAAAGGCAGTATCCAGAGAGGAGATGGGAACAGTGATAACGGAGTTGTGTCTCCATGGTTATTTAGACACACTTGAGAAAACCATTTTCACTTTACCTGGAGAATGTGAAAAACAGCTTTTGCAGCCTTCCATTATGTGTATGAACAAGTCCAAGATAGGGTACTTGAAAGTAAAATTGCTACTCTGAGGGTTACTGAGCTGATATACAAAACTTGTACTATATGATGTGCTGTGAACTTCTTTATGGCGAAGAGTTGTGTGTGAGCCAAGGACTCTCTGGGCTGTGCATTCAGGGTCTGGTAGACACCTACAGTGAGATTTGTATAAAAATCCACCAAACTTTGTATCAGTGAAGTCTGCTGGGACAGTGGTAGTCCTCCCTTCTTTCTCATGTTTCCTTTCTCTGATGGTTGCTTCTGCTGAACATAGGAGGTCTCAAATCTATCACTACATCTGCCTACCCTCTGGACTGTGTCTACCTACAATCCCATGAGGAACCCAGAACAGCAAGTGAGCAGGCAGGGATCACTGAGCAGAAATCTTTAGCAAGACACTGCATCAAAATGTGCCATCACTTATATCAATGACATAGCACCTGTCATTCATTCAGCTCTGATGTTTATAAAGGCATGATTATTATTTTTAAATGAGGCAAAGATGCACACACACATATATTAATAGGTAACATTTTTAGATATGTTTTAAATTCATTTTACTTTACTTTTTGTGTATGTGTTAATCCTCACCTGAGGATATTTTTTTCCATTGATTCTTAGAGAAGATGAAAGGGATAGGGGCAAGAGAGAGAAGGAAGAAAGGAGGCAGGGGTGGGGGCGGGGAGAAAGAGAGGGAAAGAAAGAAACATTTATGTGAGAGAGACACATTGTTTGGTTGCCTTCCCATATGCACCCTGACTGGGGCCAGAAGTTGAACCTGTAAATCAGGTACGTGCCCTTGACCAGGAATCGAACCTGCAGCTCCTCCGTGTGTGGGCCGGCAGTTGGCCAGATGGCCCCATTCCCTGGTTGCATTCCTGGTCCAATGCCCAGTTGAAGGGACAATTTGCATATTATCCTTTTATTATATAGGATTAAAAACTGAGCCTTCAGAATGTGTGCAGGTGTGTGTGTGTGTGTGTGTGTGTGTGTGTGTGTGTGTGTGTGTGTGTGTTTGCGCGCACGCATGCACCAATAAGAAGCCCAACTGGAACACTGGAGATAACTAAAGAAAGAAGGTGACCATAAGTCTAAAAAAGTCAAGGCAAACTTTGGTAATACCCTTCCATCTCATTTAGCATCAGAGGACTTGACTTACCTTGTCTGGGAGGCATGCTCCCTGCTATAGAATCGGCTGCTTCATTCAATTAAAACTTGATTCAGTGGAACACTAAGATCTTATAATTAGCCTTCCTAGTTCTGATCACCTTCTCACAAGAAAATATTATGTTTATAACTGGTTTTCCATACAGTGAGCTACAGAGACGAAATAAGTTAGCCGTAGGACATGTGTCTGACTTTCTCTACCGTTCTATTTCTTATTGCAACTTAATTCATTGGCATTCTGGTTTTAGATATCAGTCTCTGAAAGCTTAGTTAATGCGAGTCTGCCCCTCAGAAATTTTTCTGCTTTTAGAGAGCTGGGGAAAAAATGGATTTCTCAATCTGACTGTAATGAATTCTCACTTTGAAAGGTCTGTGAGAGCACAGTCTGTAAGTCATCTTAAAACTTAACCATTTATGCCCAATTGGCAAGACTCAGTGATTGAGTGTCAACCTATAAGCCAGGAGGTCATGGTTCCCTTGCTAGTCTGAATACATGCCCAGGTTGTGGGCTTGATCCCCAGTGTGGGGTGCACAGAGGCAGCCAATCAATAATTCTCTCTCATCGTTGATGTTTCTATCTCTCTCCCTCTCCCTTCCTCTATGAAATCAATAAAAATCTTTTTAAAAACTTACCATTTGCAGTGTATCTTTATAACCATAAATAATGAGCTCATTTTAGAAAGTTTAGAAGATACAGAAAAGTTTTAAAAAGAAAAAAACTACTCATTCTATCAACCATAGACAACCACTGTTAAATACGTGAAATACTGAATTCCTTCTAGATTTAATTCTGTGTATATTATCTATAAATATATGCAAAATTTGAATGATACTTGAAATAGCTTTGTAACCCATTAATTTCACTAAACATCATATTCTGAGCATTTCTCCTGTCATTAAATGTATTTTGAAAATACCTTTGATCAATCCCCTTTTGGATATTTAATTTCAATACTTTGATAAAATAAAACTTGCTCTGAACATTTCATTTACATATATAAATCTTTACTCGCTTCTCTGAAGAGTTACTGAGGATAAATTCCCAGAGGGAGAGTACTGACTCAAAAGCTATGAATACTTCTGGTGCTTTGATCTATATTGCCAGATTATATCCCAAAACATGCTGAACTGCTTTTCACTAACATCAGCAATTTCCCTTTTGGTACCAACATGACAAATTTGCTGATCTTTCACCAACAATAGATGAAAATGTATCCTTTCTTACTAATTTTACTTTATATTTGTTTTTTAATAATTGGCACTCCTTTTATACTTTGTATGAATATTTTTCAAATGTTTGTCGCCACTGTAGTTATGTTGTGACTTTGCTTATCACTGCCCTTTGCACATAATCATCTTTACACTGTGATTTAAAAAATCATTTTAATAGTCATCCCATGTTTCATATTACATTTCCTATCCCATTTCCCTCATACAGATTAGTTATGCTTGTGGGATATTTTTGATAGATTCTTTTTAATTTCTCTTCAGCCTAGAGATCTCAACCAGCACCAACCTATCCACACCTGCTTTGGAGCTAGTCCGCAGTCCATGGCTCCTGGTGCTTCACGAAATGTGCTTTATTCCAAATGACCTCTTCCTTCCAGTTCACAGCTGGTGGGTTAGGAGTATGCACCAACCCACAAACAGCTTCTCCATAACTTGGCCTGAAGTCTATGCCTATAATGCAGCCTGATATAACAGCAGAGATATGGTTATTGCGGGGAACTAAATTTCTCCCCCTCACAGAGAGCAGCAGGGGAGGTTCTGAAAGGAATCATTTCCATGGAGAGAGTTGGCAAGCTCCGGGAATGTGCGAGAGAAAGGGAGACAGAGTCAGAAATGAAGTAAGAGGAAACCAGTGATTAGATAGAGGAAAAAGGATGGGTGGCGTGAGAACCAAAGCAGTGCTGCTCTGAAAGACTGCCGCAAACCCTATCCCAGACAGAGACCAGAACCATTGCTTTTATCTGCTTTGATCCCTTGAAATTTTCTATTTCAGAGACAAGGCTTCCTGTGGGCATAAATAAGCCTCCGTGACTTGATTTTTAGAGGGCTTCTTCCCCCCTTGCATCCAAAACAAGCATCCTAGAACCACGGTTCCCAGCCAGTGGTGTTTCCCCCTCCCCGCCTTGGGGACATTTAGCAACGTTTGTTCCAATTCACTGATTGTCATGACTGGAGGGGTACTACTGGCAGCTAATAAGTAGAGGCCAGGGATGCTGCCAAACATCCTACAATGCTCAGCCCCTCACCCCCTCACACAGGCAACTAAGGATTACCTAGCCTCAAATGTGAACACTGATGAAGCTGAGAAACCCTGTTCTAGAACAAGTTAATTTTTTTATGGTTTCCCCCTTTGCACTTATGCTTAGAAAAGTCCTTCCCCATTCTGTGATAAGACAAATATTCTCCTATAGTTTGTTTGGTTTCTATGATTTTATTTTTATAGTTTCTTTTTCTTAGAAATATCTAGTGACAAGAAAGCCATATTAATGATGAGATCAGGAAACAAACTAAACTTATATAACAGGTCACAATGTCTTCTGCCTATGATTAGCATGTTACTAGTAGAGAATGTGGCAAAGATTCTCACAACTTTCTTGATTTAAGTCCACTTTCCTGTGAAGGTGAACTGGATGGTGTGAAAATCTGCATTTCTCCCATCAAGAGGCAAATGCTAATAACTTCTCTTGGCAACTGTACTGAAAATATGGCCTACTTACTACAAAGTTGACAGCATGTATGATACTACATTCAAGTTGGGAGGGCTAGGAAGATGGGACTCATACAACTGGTGTCAGTATACTGGTCTTCAGGCTCACAGGACAGAAGTGTCTCTTACTCACTGGAGTGTTTACTAGTAGGTTTTGGAGATGACATAAGATGGTGGAGCTAGGTGAATACTATAAAAGGCTATGGCCATGAAGAGGAGGATATAATTGACAAAAATCTGGCTGAAAGTTTATATTCTTGAGTTGGCTGCTGATGTCACACTATCTTCTCCCTTCTTTTTGCCAATATTATGGGGTCCTTAATGTTTTCTATGAGACACTGATGATTTCTGTGCTCATATCACCACAACAACCCATATTACTCAATAAGTAACAAGCATGATTAGAAAAAATAGATGGCCCTAACTGGTTTAGCTCAGTGGAAAGAGCATTGGCCTGCAGACTGAAAGGTCCCAGGTTCGATTCCGGTCAAGGGCATGTACCTTGGTTGCGGGCACGTCCCCAGTGGGAGGTGTGTAGGAGGCAGCTGATCGATGTTTCTCTCTCATTGATGTTTCTAACTCTCTATCCCTCTCCCATCTTCTCTGTAGAAAATCAATAAAATATATATTTTTTAAAAAAGAAAAAAGAAAAAATAGATGGAATGAGCCTGCAAATGCAAAATATGCCCCTCAATTTTGAATCCCTTGTCCCTGGAGAGGGGTTTACATCTGGTTGTCTTCTTGTGAACTCCAGGCAGCTCACAGCAAACAGCACTCTCACATTAGCCTTGCTCCTCGAGAACGTAGATTCTCTTCTCTACATCTACCCTGAGCCAAAGGTCAATTCTTTCCATACTCTAGTGACTAGGGAAGAGGAAAGAAATGGTCATTTTCTGCCCAGAGACCCCAGATTCTATCCCTACTGCAATGTACACTGCAACACAGCATTTTTCAGGTCTTCACTTGCTGACAAATTATCACCATGACTCCCTTAGAACTTTGAATTCACACAGCCAATCTTAATTGCATGTATTCCTTCCTTTTACATAAATTCTCTTTAAGCCTAAGCAAATCACTTCTCCCATACCCATGACCCCAATTAATATTCACAAAACTGGCTATGTGGAGAAAGATTAATAACTAATATAGAAAATATGAGTTTTTTTCATAAAAACAATAAAGATCAAGGTGATATTTGAAAAATGTAGAGAGAATGAATTTTAAAACCCTCTATGGCCCTATCTATAAGACAAACTATGCTGATTCCAAAATATAATGCCCCACCCCCCAAAAAAATTAGTGTTCATCAGCAAGCAGTCATGATTTAATGAGATTATTTGTTAAAAATAATTCTTAGATTTTTACTTATACAACACTATCTTATAGACCAGTGGTTCACAACCTTTCTAATACTACGACCCTTTAATACAGTTCCTCATGTTGTGGTGACCGGCAGCATAAATGGCAACACTGCTAGCAGTTCTCAACCTGTGGGTCGCAACCACTGCTGTGGAGCCTAAGACCATTGGAAAATACAGATATTTAAATGATTCGTTAACAGTAGCAAAATTACAGTTACAAAGTAGCAACAAAAATAATTTTATGGTTGGGGGTCACCACAACATGAGGAACTATATTAAAGGGTTGAGGCATTAGAAAGGTTGAGAACCACAGTTATAGACCAAAGATTGGCAAACTTTTTCTGTAAAGGGCTAAATAGATAGTAACTATTTTAGCCTTTGCAGGTTATAAGGTTTCTTTTCCAACTACTCAATTCTGTCATGGTAGCACAAAACAGCCATAGACAATATGGAAATGAATGGGTCTGCCTGTGTTTTGATAAAACTTTATTTATATATGTTGGAATTTGAGTTTTACATAATTTTAACAACTCATATTATTATTCTTTTGATTTCTTTAATTATTTAAAAATCAATAGCCATATGATTTCACTCACATCTATAATAATAAAAGCATAATATGCTAATTAGACAGACATCCTTCTGGAAGATCTTCCAGATGAAGCTGAGGCTGTGAGGGAAGCCATGGTCCCAGGTGCCAGAGGGCAGCTGGTGCCGGCAGCTGGAGGGAGGAAAGCCTACTCTTACATGAATTTTGTGCATCGGGTCTCTAGTGTGGTATATAAAACAAAAAGCAACAACTACATTGCCACAGAAAAGATAAAGTGGAAAATAAAATCTAATAAATAAGCTAATAATATAAATATACAAGGATGAATTTCATAAGATTTAATGGAAGCATAGTTATCATCAAAATAATTATATAATAAATAAGAACCTAGTTTAATCCGTGCCAAATTTGTCCTATTCTACACTTGATCAACCATGGGAGGATATGAAGCAAATGATTCCCCAGACCTCACCTACTGGATGGTAAAAATGGGTGCTGTTACTGTTGAGCCAAACTTATGTGAGTCCCATTTTTAATGCATTCTTTTTCATGAGGTTTCTGGGATTCTCATTCAAATAAATTTCCAGTACGTCCATCCCACCAGCTCTTTAGATGTGACATGCTGGAATCCTGACACTAGAAAAAAAAATAAATTTAAAAAGCAACCTTCTGAAATTGGTGGCAGAGTTTTGTACTTAGGCTACCAAATCCAATTAGCTCTGAATTTGAGACTAATTGTTATATTTCTTTGTGCCATAAGCAACAAGAGACCTTAGAGCTTATACAGCTCAGCAGTTTTCAAGCTCCTCTGTAGTGAAGAATTTTTTTTTAAATGTGGTTTAATGCTTTATTCTAAAATGTGAAATTGGAACAGTATAGCTGTTCCACTGAAGAGGGGTCAGAGCCCCAGGAGCCCTGCCCACTCTGCTCCCCAGGGTGCCTCCACAGAACCCTCGGCCTTCGGGGAATATAGTCTGAACACCACTGGACTTGTGTAGGCCTCTCATTTTACAAAGGAGGAAGCTACTGAGATCATGAAAAATGGCCCTGCCAGCAGCCAGCAGTGCTGCTCCCAACTGAACATGATCAACAAATATAAGCAGTGCTTAGTCAAGATGACACCGCTGCTGTGTTTGGAAAGACAGAGACAAGGCCATTCTGCAACCTCAACAATGACAAAACATTCCCTCTTCTCACACGAGAGACTGCCATTTTCCTTTCCAGCAACTACTCCTAGCCTAGTTTAAATCCACTAGTCTCTTTGATAAAACGTGTTAAGATACCCAGCCACCTAACTGCTGCTTCAAGCTCAATAGCCTAAGTTTTTGTTTTCACTCCAGGTGTGTCCCTGATGGTCTTTGGCTTCAACACTATATTATTAGCATTCTAAGCAGTACCCTCAAGAAAAACAGAGCAACACCAAGGATCAGTTGAGAGAATAGACAGCTTAGTTTCTTCAGTGGTGAACAAACATGTTAGAAACAAACAGAAGAATTCAGACCATAATAAATCAAAGGCTACTGATTCCTGCATGTTGAGCAGTGGTGGCATGGGAAACATAAGCTACATTTGTTGAAAACCCAGGGACCATTGCTTGACAGTGACTCTGAGGTTGAAAAAAAGAACCACTACCATCTCTGTCTGAATTATGTCACTTATAACATCTGACACTGCACCCAATGTGGACAAAATCCCTCAGACATCAGCCAGCCACCCAGAAAAGTCTGTCATTGTTTAACCCACACTCGCTTCACAGAAATGCAAAGATTTGTAGATCATTTAGTTCTACAAACAAAGCATACTGTGATAAGCCTCTTTCTGGGTGGGACAATAGCACAGAGCATACTCAGGCTGCCCCAACACAGACAGGAAGCCATAGCAATGCCCATGCTGGTCCTGAGATGGAGACTCTGATTTTCTCTGGGTCTCCCACATAGTATGGATTCAATAAACATGTCTTCAATTGTATTTCACTGAGCAGAGTCCTCCCTAACGTAACCAGAGTAGAGTTTAAACCAACCTTGCATTCTGTATACAGTGTCTATGAATTAAGAGGGTAGGCTTTGCCTAGGAAGACTATTGTATTGCTATTCACAAACAGTAAGATTTATTTTAATCTTTGCTTTCTTTATGCATGAGTAATAATAAGGTCTGAAGACATGAGAGAGAGAGGCTAAAGGCAGTGACTAAATTGAAAGCACTGAAAGTCAAGAAATAATTCAAATCCCAGCATAGGCCCAAGATCTCATGGCAAGCTTGTAGCTACCACCTCAGATCTTCAACTAGTTCCCTTACTTGTTCATTGAGAGATTGAAGGTGTGACCCCAATGAAGCCCCTTCTAAGTCCACCAGCCGAAGTACATGCCTCTAAACACTGAATGTATTTCTTAAAACCAAATTTCCTAAACAAAGCTGCCTCTTTGGGTTCTGTTTAGATAGCACCAGATTCCAGCCCTCTGTTATTGCTGCTCTTCCCAGGATGCCATTTGCTGAGAGTCTATGCTCATTCGTACCTCAAGGCCAACACTAATTCCATCTCCTCTCTCTCTCATTGAATGTCTCCTCCCCAGAGAAAAATCAAGTGTGTTCTTAGGTTATCAAAATACACTATATATTCATTGGACTAGAGTTACATATTTTTTGCCATCTCCATGACCAGGCTATATTTTTTAGTAGCCTATCATATTGATCTTCAATCTACAGATATATAGAAAGGGATTTTGTAAACATTCTATGTGTTAGATCAAAAAGCTTTGACATAACATTGAACTCATCCACAGAGAGTGACTACATATAAAAACATTCATATACTGCTATTTCAACCCACAGGTTGGTGCTTTTGTACTTTGCAGCAGGCCATCCCACCCTAGCAAAAAAAATCTAAAAATACCTCCAAACTCCACCAAATTTATGTTTGGCTTCACAGGTCATTCAAGGGTTGTTCAGTCTGAAATATGTAGGATGACTTTCACACAATAAGGTTTTCCTCTAGACACCCTAAAAGAGAAAAACACCCTGGATCTAAACACACTGCAAACAGCCAAAACTATTCAATGAGTTTGTACCTCCTATGCCATCCTCATAGCAATATATGCTTCTTAGAATGTGTACTCTGCCTACTAGTTAGATCTCAGCAAAGTCTGTCTCTTCCAATTTCACTTTGAAGAAAAGATGGTCTGTTTCCAAAGAGACAATTTACCTTGAAATGTAGTAATGACATAAATGAAATTTTAGCCACCTATCCCTGATAATCACCCTTCCCCCATCTCACCCTATAAAGTGTCTGAGAAACTGCTCAAATGATGTTAAAGGAATTAGACAATAATTCCTTTAGACAATAATTAGACAATACCCACAGGAGGCCAGCCTACTCAATGGGGTTATATACTGCAACCCCATAGCCTGTGTTTGCAAGTTGGCACTGATTTTCCAAACAGAAGCACAACAAATAAGGCACACTATTAGTTTAGCCAAGTATATATTAGAAGCCAATGGATGGAAGGGGGAAAAAATGGCGGCAGAATAGACAGACATGTCCCGAGCCTTGTTCTGGAGCACACAGAAAGAACAGCTGAGGGTCACACGGGGAGTGTTTATTGGTGAATTAAGAGTCAGCTATACTTCAGGAGAAAGTGGGGGACTGCTGGACAGGGCTCCCTGACTGGGTCCCCTCCAGGAACCACCAGCTTGGATGCAGAGACCTAGCCATCTTGAAGGGAAAAGTGAATGTGATTGGGAGCCTGAAAATCTACAACTACGGCACCCAATAGCTGCAAACCCTAAAAGACTGGTCCCCAATTGGCACAAACACACGGATTCAGAGGAGCTCTACACTCCACCACGGAAAGGTCAGATTTCACATGCGATAAGGTGACATCTCTGGTCCCAGCAGGACAAAGAAACATGTGCACTGAAGGAGCTGGAGGACTGGGGGAAGTCTACACTTAGAGAAATTTATGGATGTTGGGCCTGTTGTGGTCTGTAAATGTGGAAGGGAATTCTCAGAGCTGCTAACAGAGGGGATCTCTAAAAAGCAACCCATTTTGATCTGACGTAGAAGGATAGCCTGGGAGTTTTAAAAGTGTGCCGACTGCTTGGAAACCAGGGTGAAAAGGGGACTACACAAACTTGAGTGCAGCCCAGGAGTTCACACACTTGCACCTTTTCTTCTTCAGATCCTTGATTCTGATACTAAGCCCAATACATAGGATCACCCAATTGGGAGACTGCAGGAGAAATATATTTTTCTGAAACCTTGGGATCAGAGCAGCGAGTGACTGTTGGAGGACGAGCTCTGGGGAAGCCCACTCCCACAAACCAGTAAAGTGGTACCTTGAGATACAAATGCCCTAACATATGAGATTTTTGAGATACGAGCTGTGGAGCAAGCGATTTTTGCTTTGAAATACGAGCAACATTTGAGATAGGAGTAATTGCGAGGATCGGCCGGCTGCACACAACCCACCAGTTTACCACAACTCGAGTGTCTCATAGTTTCCCACGCCTCAAGGTTACGGAACAAATTAAACTCGTATCTCGAGGTACCACTGTATTGAGTGCCACAGGGAAAGCAGGATGTAAGCACAAGCTAGAGAGGACCTATAGTCTCAGAGTTCAATCCACAAACACTGCCACCCAGGGGCTGAATCACAAATTGACTCTTGTGTAATCACAAGTAAAGGAATAAAGAAATTAAGACACACTGCCAGCTTAAAAATTAGGATTGTTTTACAACACTGGGGAGCAGAGAAATGCAGGGAACTTCAATACTGTCCTGACTGGAAAACAACAATAGAGGAAGTGCATGACCTTCACCAGTGCACAATCTATTTTTTTTTTCATCTTTTACTTAATAAACTGATTTTTCTCTTTCTTCCTCACTTGATTTTACCTTTTTAATTATTACATTTTTATTTTCAATCAATATTATTACTATTACTATTTTACCTTTTTGTTTAAAAAGTGTCATTTTATTTTCTCTTTATTTTGCTTTGGGATTAGAGTTCTACATTCTGCTTTCATCTTTCCTTTAGCATCATTTTACTCTATCTCATGTCTACCTTTGTGTCATCATTCTCTCCCTACATTTTCCCCTTTTGTTGCTCTATTTCTCTTACCCTTTTCCTGCTTTAGATTTTCCCTATTCTTTCTTTTTACCCCATGTTAAAAGTTCACTGTACTTATATATCTAATTTCCAATTCCCTGCTCCAAGTCCATACACATCTCTCTCTTCTCTGTCTTCACTATCCAAAAAAATTGTTTTTCTCTCTGTCCTTTTGCTGTTCTTTGCTTGAATATTGATTTTTATGTTTTTTGTGAGATTGTTTTGCTTATTCTTTTTGTTTGTTTTGTTATTTTGTTGGATTTTTGCTTCTGTTTTCCCTCGCCTCATTTGATTTCAGTTATTGTTTGTAGTATGTATTAATTTTGAGGTACATGTGGCTGGCATTTTTTAGGATTTGTGGCTATTCTATTAATTCTTTTGGGATTCATTTTGCTTGGGACTCTGTGAGCTTCTTGGATTATAGTTGGTTTGACTTCTCTTTCTTATTCTCTTTTCTCTCTTACTTTTTTTTCCTTCTCACAATTTCATTTTTGCACTCCATTCTTTTTTATTCTTTTCTCTCTTCTTCTTTCTCTCCCATCCCCTAATTTACCTCTCTCTGGTATTCACCTTTATTTGTAATTATTAATATCATTAATACATTTCTGTTTAGTGACTTGTGCATTGTACCTAGTTATGTTGTATTTTGTGCCCTTAAGTCAACACAGGAGAGAGAGAATTACATAACCAGACACTTGGAAAAGAGAGACCATGGGGAGACAAAGAAGCAACCCATACAGTGGTACCTAGAGATATGAGTGCCCCAACATACGAAATTTTTGAGGTACGAGCCATCGAGCAAGCGATTTTTGCTTTGAAATACGAACAACAGTTGAGATACGTGTAATCGCACGGATCAGCCAGCTGCACACGACCCACCAGTTTACCGTGACTCGAGTGTCTCATAGTTTCCCACGCCTCAAGGTTACAGAATGAATTAAACTCGTATCTCCACTGTATATGAAAGAAACCACTGTATATGAAAGAAAAGCAGGCATCACCAGAACAAGAAGTAAATGAAATGGAGACAAGCAACCTGCCAGAGAAAGAATTCAGAAAAATGGTCATAAGGTGGATGAAAAGAATAGAAGACAAATTTGACAATATCAGTAAGAACCAAGAGGAAATGAAGAATCAAGAAGAAATAAAAAATGATATTGCTGCTATTAAGAACTCAATAGAAAGCATCAATAGTTGACTAGACAAAGGAGAGGACTGCATCAGTGAGCTAGAAGACAAGATAGGAAAAATACCAAAGTAGAACAGCTTTTAGAAATATATAAATAAATAAAAAGCAGAAGGAGAGCCTAAAGTAATTTGGGACAACATGAAACCAAACAACATCTGCATAATAGGAGTTCCAGAAGAAGAGAAAACTAAGCAAGGAATAGAAAACTTGTTTGAAGAAATAATGACAGAAAACGTCCCTGATATAGGGAAGAAAAAACCCACACAAATCCAAGAAGCTCACAGAGTCCCAAGCAAAATGAACCCCAAAAGATCAAAGCCAAGGTACATTATAATTAAACTGGCAAACACCAATGACAAAGTAAGAATCTTAAAAGCAGACAATGAGAGACAGAAAGTTACCTACAAAGGAACCCCCATCAGACTAGCTACTGATTTCTCAACAGAAACTCATCGGGCCAGAAGGGAATGGAATGAAATATACAAAGTCATGCAAAGGAAAGGTCTGAATTCAAGAATATTGTACCAAGCAAGGCTATCAATAAAAACTGAAGGTGAAATCAAGAGTTTCACAGACAGAAAAGGACTAAGGGAATTTATTACCACCAAACCAGCAATGCAAGAAATGCTAAATGGTCTGCTGTAAAAAAAAGTAAATAAATAGGAAGCAAAGAAGGAACACAGGGGTAAAGATTAAAAAATGGCAACAAATAAATACCTATTGATAATAACTTTAAATGTAAATGGATTAAATGCCCCAATCAAAAGACATAGGTTAATGGACTAGATAAGAAAACATGACCCATATATCTTCTCTCTACAAGAAACACCCCTCAAGAAAAAAGACACACACAGACTTGGGGTGAAAGGATAGAAAAGGTTTTTCAGGCAAATGGAAATGAAAAAAACGCTGGGGTAGCCGAGACCAGTTTGGCTCAGTAGATAGAGCATCGGCTTGTGGACTGAAAAGTCCCGGGTTCGATCCCGGTTGGGGGCATGTACCTTGCTTGTGGGCACATCTCCACTGTGGGGCGTTCAGGAGGCGGCTGATTGATGTATCTCTCTCATTGATGTTTCTGACTTTCTATCTCTCTCTTTTCCTCTCTGTAAAAAAATCAATAAAATATATTTTTTTAAAAAAGCTGGGGTAACAATACTTATATCAGACAAATTAGATCTCAAAGTGAAGGACATAACAAGAGATAAGGAAGGCCACTTCATAATACAAAAGGGAACAATCCAACAAGAAGAAATAACTCTGGTAAACATATACACATCCAATATAGGAGCATCCAAATACATAAAAAAGCCCAGGAAGATATCAAGGGAGAGATTGACAGCAATACAATCATAGTAGGAGACTTTAATACACCACTATCACCAATGGATAAATCCTCTAAACCAGCAGTTCTCAACCTTTTTTAATGGTGTAACCTTTTAATACAGTTCCTCATGTTGTAGTAACCCCCAATCATAAAATTATTTTCATTGCTACTTCATAACTGTAATTTTGCTACTGTTAATGAATCATAATGTAAATATCTGTTTTCCAATGGTCTTAGGCAACCTTGCTAGCAGTTTTCAACCTGTGGGTCGAGACCCACAAGTTGAGAACCGCTGCTGTAGAGCCTAAGACCATCAGAAAACACAGATTATGATTCATAACAGTAGCAAAATTACAGTTATGAAGTAGCAATGAAAATAATTTTATGGTTGGGGGTCACCACAATATGAGGAACTGTATTAAAATGTTACAGCATTGCCAGTTTGGCTCAGTGGATAGAGCGTCAGCCTGATGACTGAAAGGTCCCCGGTTCGATTCTGGTCAGGGGCATGTACCTTGCTTGCAGGCACATCTCCAGTGTGGAGTGTGCAGGAGGCGGCTGATCGATGTCTCTCTCTCATCGATGTTTCTGACTTTCTATCCCTCTCCCTTCTTCTATCCCTGTGAAAAATCAATAAAATATATTTTTAAAAAAAAAGGTTACAGCATTAAAAAAGGTTGAGAACCACTGCTCTAAACAAAAAGTCAGAAAAGAAACATCAATCCTAAATGACTCACTAGACCAGATGGAATTAATTGACATCTTCAGAACATTTCACCCCAAAGCCACAGAATATACATTCTTCTCAAATGCACATGGGTCATTTTCAAAGATAGACCGTATGTTGGGTCATATGCAAAGTCTCTTCAATTTGAAGAAGATAGAAATCATATCAAGCATCTTCTTAGATCACAGTAGCATAAAACTGGAAATCAACTACCATAAAAACAATACAAAGAAATCAAACACATAGATATTAAACTGCATGCTATTAAACAATGACTGGGTTACAAGAGAGAACAAGGAAGAAATAAAAAACATCATGGCAACAAATGACAATGAAAACACAACCCAAAACCTATGGGACAAAGTGAAAGCAGTCTTGAGAGGGAAGTTCATAGCTCTACAAGCCTAGTGCAAAAAAAAAAAAATGGTAATAAATTACCTACAACTCAAAGAGTTAAAAAGATAGCAACAAGAAAAGCTGAGTATAAGCAGAAACAAGAACATAATAAAGATTAGAGCAGAGAAAACAACATAGAGAACAAAAAAATAATACAAAAGATCAACAAAACCACGAGCTAGTTCTTTGAAAGGATAAACAAGATTGATGAATCTCTAGCAAGGCTCACCAAGAAGCAAAGAGAGAGAATCCAAAAAAGCAAAATCAGAAATGAAAGAAGTAAAATAACAACAGATCCCACTGAAATACAAAGAATTGTTTTAAAATACTATGAACAACTCTATTTCAACAAAGTGGACAACCTGAAGAAAATGGAAATATTCCTAGAAAAAAATATAACTTCCAAAACTCAATCAGGAAGAATCTAAATATCTCAATAGGCCAGTAACTATGGAAGAAATTGAAGCAGTCATCAAAAAGCTTCCAGCAAACAAAAGCCTGGGGCAAGATGGCTACAAAGGGGAGTTTTACCAAACATTCAAGGAAGAATTAAAACCTATCCTTCTCAGACTATTTCAAAAAGGAACACTTCTAAGCAACTTCTATGAAGCCAGCATCACTCTAATACCAAAACCAGATAAAGACAACACAATGAAAGAGAATTACAGACCAATATCCCTCATGAACATAGATACCAAAATCTTCAACAAATTGGATCTAGTAGTACATCAGAAAGATCATACACTATGACCAAGTAGGATTTATCCCAGGAATGCAAGGATGGCACAATATCTGCAAATCAATAAACATGATACTTCATATAAACAAATTGAGAGATAAAAATCACAGTCATATCAATTGATACAGAAAAAAATACAAAGAAGAAACAGCTCTAGTAAACATATAAGCACCTAATACAGGAGCACCCAAATACATTAAAAAATCTCCTGGAGGATATCAAGGAAGAGATTGACAGCAATACAATCATAGTAGGTATGATAAATCAGAGCTAACATCATACTCAATGGGCAAAAACTAAAACCATTTCCCCTAAGAACAGGAACAAAACAGGGATGCCTACTCTCACCACTCCTGTTCAACATAGTACTGGAAGTATTAGCCATTGCAATTAGACAAGAAGAAGAAATAAAAGGCATCCAAATTGGAAAAGAAGAAGTAAATCTGTCCTTATTTGCAGATGACATGATATTATATATATAAAAAAAAAGACTCCATCAAAAAACTAATAGACTTAATAAATAAATTTGGCAATATAGCAGGATGTAAAATTAATGCCAAGAAATCTATGGCATTTCTATACACTAATAGTGAAATTACATAAAGAGAGACTAAAAAAGCAATCCCATTTACCATCTCACCAAAAAAATTAAGACACCTAGGAATAAACTTAAATAAGGATATAAAAGACCTGTATGTGGAAAACTACAGGACACTGAAAAAAGAGCTAGAGCAAGATGTAAACAGATGGAAGAGCATACCATGCTCATGGATTGGGAGAATCAACATCATTAAAATGTCCATACTACCCAAAACAATCTATACATTCAATACACTCCCCATTAAAATACCAATGGCATATTTCACAAACCTAGAAAGAACTCTCCAAAGATTCTTCTGAAACAAAAAAAAGACCCTGAAGAGCCACAGCAATCCTGAGAAAGAAGAATAAAGTAGTTGGGATCTCAATACCAGATTTCAAGCTGTATTACAAAGCCGCTCTTCTCAAAAGTCACTGTTCTTGTGGTACTGGCATAATAACAGACATATAGACCAATGGAATAGAACAGAGAATCCAGATATCGACCCAAACCACTATACTCAATTAATATTTGACAAAGGAGGCATGAACATACAATGGAGCCAAGACAGTCTCTTCAATAAATGGTGTTGGGAAAATTGGACAGATACATGCAAAAAAAATGAAACTAGACCACCAACTTACACCATACACAAAAACAAACTCAAAATGGATGCAGGACTTAAACATAAAACAGGAAACCATAAAAATACTAGAGGAATCCATAGACAGCAAAATCTCAGACATATGCTAAAGGAACTTCTTTACTGATACTGCTCCTAGGGCAATGGAAACTAAAGAGAAAATAAACAAATGGGACTATATCAAAATACAAAGCTTTATCACAGCAAAAGAAACCATCAACAAAACAACAAGAAAGCCTACTATATAAGAAAACATATTTGCAAATGTTATCACTGATAAAAGTTTAATCTCCAACATCTACAAGCAACTTATACAACTTAATAAAAGGAAGATAAATAATCCAATAAAAAAAATCTTTTCAAAAGAAGACAGAAGGAAGGCCAAGAGACACATGAAAACATGCTCAATGTCACTAATTATCCAAGAGATGCAAATAAAAATGACAATGAGATACCGCCTCACACCTGTCAGAATGGCAATCATCAACAAATCAACAAATGACAAGTGTTGGCATGGATGTGGAGAAAAGGGAACCCTCGTGCACTGCTGGAGGGAATGAAAACTGGTGCAGCCACTGTGGAGAATAGTATGGAATTTCCTCAAAAAACTAAAAATGGAACTCCCATTTGACCCAGTAATCCCACTCAGGAATATATCCTAAGAAACTAGAAACACCAATCAGAAAGAACATATACACCCTATGTTCATAGCAATACAATTTACATTAGCTAAGATTTGGAAACAGCTTAGGTGCATGTGAGCAGATGACTAGATCAGAAAACTATGGTACCTCTACACAATGGAATACTATGCTGCCATAAAAAAGAAGGAATTCTTACCATTTGGAACAACCTGGATGGAACTGGAGAGCATTATGCTAAGTGAATAAGTCAGTCAATGAAAGAAAAACATCACATGATCTCACTCATTTGTGGATAATAACAAACATTATAAACTGATGAACAAAAAGATAGATACAGAGGCAGTAAAGCATCAGAGTGTCAAATTACAGTGGGAAGATTAGGGAGAGGTGGGGTAGATAAGAGATCAACCAAAGGAGTTGTATGCATGCATATAAGCATAACCAATGGACACAAAACAGTGGGGGTGAGGGCATGTATGGGAGTGAGATGGGGAGGGAAGGCAAATTTATGTATGCATATAATATATATATTTTAAAAATGAGAGGGAAAGCCAATGAATGTTCTCCCTAAGATATCTTCTTGAAACTTCTAATAACGTACTTAAAAATTATAATAGAGTTTTATATTTTTATCCATTTTTCCACAGAGAGAAGTCCAGAAGGGCAGAGTCAATTCACACAATAAACATGTACGTTTGTATCCCATGTGGCCAGCATAGTTCCCAGCATATCACAGGGGCTCCACAAGTAAGTGGCTATATCTGTGCATCTGTCTTCAGCCATCCTGAGGATGATCCAGGCGACAGAGGGCTCAGTCTCTGCACTGGAAGAGCTGATTGAGATTCAGTGAATCCCAGAAGCCAGAGTTCTACATTTATTTATTCCTAAAGCCCTGGTGCCTTGCACAGACAAAGATTCAAAAAATCTGTTCAAATGAAAATTTATTTGCTCAAAAGGAAGTCGTGAAGTATCAAGTGAGAATTGCCATTTGGCACACTAATAAAGCTGCTCTCACACCACCAATGATCACTAAGTCTCATTGTGGTGAGAATGGTCTGATTGTGAAGTCCAGGAGATATTTTCATTCTGTAAACTTGTTGACTTTTGGAGACCATTCTCTACTGCTCTTATCCCTTTGGCCTCTCTGACACCCACCCCTCTCCAATTTCCTACTTACCTGACTATTTTTCCAGTCTGCAAGTGGCACCGCTCTCTTCCTCTGATCTTCAAATGATTGATTTCCTATATGAGGCTCTCTAATTGTTTTATTCTTTGCCCTCTCCCTGGAAGAATTCTATAAATTCAAATATATGTATTTGATTACTCCTTATTTATTATTCATCCTCAAATCCACATTTCTAGGCCTGTCTATTCTTCCGAGCATTGATATCCAACTACCTCCTGGAAATCTACATTAGTTCATCTTATAAGCCAGTGGTCGGCAAACCACAGTTCGCAAGCCACATGCAGCTCTTTGGCCCCTTGAGTGTGGCTCTTCCACAAAATACCACGTGTAGGCGCGCGCATACAGTGTGATTGAGACTTCATGGCCCATACTCAGAAGTCAGTTTTCGGCCTGGGGGAGTCTATTTTGAAGAAGTGGCGTTAGAACACTCAAGGGGCCAAAGAGCCACATGTGGCTCACGAGCCGCGGTTTTCCGACTACTGTTATAGGCAATTTAAATGCCCTGCTCTTCTCCTCTTTTATCCTTTTCTTAACTCCCATGCCAACCCTATTCTTTCACCTAATTTTCATATTTTGTCTTGGTGAACTGTCCACCATCTCCCACACCACCACAGAAGAAATCTCGGAATCGTTCTAAATTTCTTCCTCATTATCTTTTCAGAAAATTAGTCACCAAGTAGGTAGTTCTCAATTTCTCTCTTCCTTTCCATCCTTCCTGATACTCACACTAGTTTGGTTCTAATTGGAAATCGTCCCCAGAGTGTTCTATCTGCTGTCATCCTCCTCCACCTTCAATCTGCCACATCTGCTGGAAGACAGTGCTTCCTAACATGCTATTCTAATGACATCATTCTCCACTTAAACAATCTTTTCAGCCATCAGCTGACACCACCCCACTGTCCCTGACAGGAAGTAAGAACTCTCAAGCCCAGCATAGGTGGTCTCTGCCTCATCTCTTGCAGCACCCCCACCCCATGCTCCAACCAGGCAGGCTTGTGGCCCCCTCCCCTATGATCAGGGCACCAGCTGTGCTCCTCGGCTTCTCTCTGCCTAACTGAACTTACGTTCTCCAAGCAAGCAGCTCAAGCATTGCCTCCAGAAGGCTTTCTCTGTCCTTATCCTCCCCACTGTCTGAGTTAGAGCCCCATGTTCTGTCACCCATTCTACACAAAGGGGTTCCATTCTGTGTGAGGCTACTCAAAGGTTCTTAATGCTAGCTGCATGCTCAACTTCACCCAAGCAACCTGAGTGCCCAGAACTCAATCACACTGATTCTGACTTAAGTGATTAAATTGGTGATTGGTTGCTCTAGGAATCTATATGATTTTCATTTGCCTCAGGCTTAATGCTTCTCAAACTTAATACAGTGGTACCTCGAGATACGAGTTTAATTTGTTCCGTAACCTTGAGGTGTGGGAAATTAAACTGGTGGGTCATGTGCAGCTGGTCGATCCGCGCGATTACTCGTATCTCAACTGTTGCTCATATTTCAAAGCAAAAAGCGCTCGCTCGGCGGCTCGTATCTCAAAAATCTCGTATGTTAGGGCACTCGAGGTACCACTGTATAAGGATCAATCACCTAGGGATCTTTTAAAAATGAAGATTCTGACTCGGCTAAGGTCTGAGATTCTGCATTGTTAATAAGCTCCCAGATGATGTCAATGCTACTGGTCCATAGATCACACTTGGAGTAGCAAGTGGCTAACTAAACTCTGACACTGGCTGGCCCATCTGAAGCCAATAAAGTTGTAAATATCCAGAGCAACTACAAAAGGATCCCTCCCCTCCCCACCCCCGTTATGAAAAAAAGGAGATTGCTAAAATTCCTGACATAATCTGGTTCCAGAAAAATTTATGAGTGTCTATGACAACTGTGAAAGCATAGATTGTAGAAGCTATTGTCATCTAAAAGCATAAAGCTCAGAGAGGGAAAGTAGCTTGCCCAAAATAACACAGAAAGTAAACAGAACTGAGGTCCAAACTCAGGACACTTGATTCCTCAGTCAGTATACTGTTCAGTATATTCAGTGCCTGGGAGAGATGTTGAAGATTCCACCACACTAGGAAAGTAGCAACAAAGAGGCACACAATCAAGATTAACAGGACCCAGCTAAGACCGGTTTGGCTCAGTGGATAGAGCATCGGCCTGCGGACTGAAAGGTCCTGGGTTTGATTCCGGTCGGGGGCATGTAGCTTGCTTGCGGGCACAACTCCAGTAGGGGGTGTGCAGGAGGTGGCTGATCCATCTCTCTCTCTCTCTCTCTCTCTCTCTCTCTCTCTCTCTCTCTCTCTTTCTCTCTCTCTCTCTCTCTCTCGTCGATATTTCTGACTTTCTATCCCTCTCCCTTCCTCTCTATAAAAAATCAATAAACTATATTAAAAAAAAAAAAGATTAACAGGACCCAGCCAAGCCCTTTGATAACAGAAATGGCTGGAGCAGTGTCTTCAAAAGAGATCCCAGCCAAAAGTTGCTGGTAGAAGGACAAGGGGGAAGCTGGTCATTCAGTACAAGGTTGACAAATGTGTGTTGGTTTCCTGAATGAACTTCACCTTGCCCCAGGGTGGCAAATGACACTGAAAAAGTTGCACTGTGGAAATCTGCACTATTCTGATGTCTTTAAGCATTTTGAAGGCAGTGGGGATGTCTTATTCTTCTTAATTCCCCTGGCACCCAACATAATGCTTGATACCTTAAATTCACTGGATACCTGTTGAACAAAGTCTAACCAGAGAAAGTGTTGTCTTTCTTTACATAATACTTTATCTATATTGTGGCCAGCCTCCTTCCTGTAGGGTGAGATGATAACAGCTTGTTCCTGGGCTGCCCACTCTAGAGATTTCCTCAAGTTTCTGGGTGGAAGCTGGATGCTGGTCAAAGTGAGATATAGTACATAAGTCCCCAGGCTCTTCACGCATACAAATCCAAGATACACAGATTATTGGCATAACCACAGTAGTGTTTGTACTTACTAGGCAGAAGTCAACTGCATTAAGTGGGAGAAGGAAGGAAGAATCAGGCAGAAGTCAACTGCATTCATTAAGTGGGAGAAGCAGGGAAGAACAGAAGGAAATGACCTTACTGGTTTCCTGGCCAGCAGAATATTTGCCAAAAAACAAGAGAATGACTGAATGCTAAGTCATATTGCTTAAAGGTCAAATACATGGGCTTTGAGGTCAGATAGATCAGAGTTCGAGTGTCATCTCTACCACTTACTCATCATTTTGGTCAAGTTATTTAACCTTACTAAGTTTCAGCTTCCTCATCTATAAAATGGAAAAAATAAGTAACTTCCTATGAGAACTACTGTAGGAATTAAATGAGATATGTAATTGTGTAAAGTATTTAACACAGTGTCTAGGATGCTTTAGATGTTAAATAACAACAGTTCAGCAATGGCACCAATGGAGAAAGCATTCAATGCCAGTTTGGGCTGCATGACTAATTATAGAAACAAGGATTGTGGTATGTGGGAACATGGGCTCCTTCCCAAGCTCCAACTCACTCTCTCAGCTTGTGAGAATGTGATGAAGGCATCTGTAAGTGGGCTAACTGTGAGACCTTGGGAGCCTGGCCAGCTCCTTGGTGAAAGAATGGCCAAAGAGAAACTGCTTGTAGATACGAGCCTGGACTGTAAACAACTGTAGAGAAACAGCTAGCCTTCTGATTTCACAGCTTGTACACTCGCACATCCCCTGCATTCTCTGCTTGATTTGTTTTTCTTACTCTACATAGCACTGAAGTAGGAAGCCTGTGTTGGGGTAACTTTACCGGCTGGCCACCCCTGGTGTGCATGTAAGTCCTCATAAACCCATGTCTTTCACAACCAGTCCTCCTGGTTATGTCTTTGGAATCAGCAAGTAATATGCTAAGGTATTCTCAGACCTCAGCTCTTTGCATAACCATTTATATGTAAGATTTCAATTTCTTGTGAGAATATAAAAGGACTGGAAACAGGGTCTTATTTTTTTTCCCTTTTTAATAAATTACTTACTTTTTCATTCTAATTGTCTCAATCATATTCTGTTTTCCTCCATTATTGGGCATGAAAGTGGGTAGGGGATGAATTTACTAAGTAGGTAAGGGATGGCAAATTTTTTCCATCTCAAATCAATGCTAATTGATTGGGGGCAACTGCCCAGACTAGTGGTCAGCAAACACATTACTCAACAGAGCAGCATGTGGCTTGGGAGCCGCAGTTTGCCGGCCACTGGCCCAGACAACTGTATGAAGAAGGATGTTGATGCTGAGTCCAAGCTCAGTGAAAAAGAGAGCTACAATTGATTTAGTAGTATCTTCAATGAGTATTTTTCATGCCTCCTTTTAACTCAGATGGCAGAATGGTGACTAATACCAGCTAGGGAGGATCACAATAGAACAAGGGGGAACAGAAAGCAATGGTAGACTGTAGGTAGAGAGAGTGGTGAACACACTTACACCAACCCTGAGACAACTTTTCATATAGTCACGTGTGTCTGTGCCAATTGCCCTCCACATGCACTCTCCACCCTTCTCCACTGGCTTCCTGCCTGAAAGCTGATCTACATGCAGTATATAAATAGGGCTGAAAGGCCTCTGGCTCTGATTGGTTTGGTCAGTGGAGACCCCAAACAGGAGATATAAGTGAGGAAAGAGTGACAGCAAAGTCAATATTTCCCTGAGTATCCCCCTGCAGGGTTGCTTCAGGCTGGTTATGTCCCTGATTAGAGTCATTGATCTTTTATAAGCAGTTGAGTCTGTGATTATCTCTTCTTCCAGGTTCCAAAAAACTGTCCCTTCTTCCCATCTCTTTTGGAACAAGAGGTGATAACAGCTCCAACACCACAAACTCTGGGGTACTGCACTATCTTTGTGGTTCTTCTCAACCACACTTTTAAACATAGTCCCTTTGTAAATGATCCTCATCAAACTGTATTACTTTTAAAGAACCACCCATTTCCTGTGGGAATCTTGATTGAGATATTGGGCCTTTTTTGCTTTTCTATTGGAAGTGAAGTGAGCATCCACAGATATGCATGAGGTAGAAAATGCTAGGTAGGACATGTTTATACATCTAGGAAGAAGGTTGTGTGTCTGGTGGCCAGAGATTAGATTGACTAGAGATAGCAATACAGATGGCCATCATGGCCAATTCCCCATCTACTTTAAACTTTCCTCTGTGATCTGGACCTTTCTCTCATAGATAAGTCCAAGCATTATCAATCTTAATTTTATCTGGTGAGACAACATGTCCTGGACTGTTCTATTTCCCTTGCTGGAAAACTAAAACTCTAAAATTTGTCATCTGGACACTGATGAGACAGAGGTACAGACATGCAGAGGGTGACTGAGTCAAGTTATCAGCAGAGAACAAAATGTCCCTGTCCTTCCAATCACCTGTCTTTCCCACCAAGCCTGCCAATCCTGCAGCCAAGTCCTATAATTCTTCCTAAGTCTCTACGTTTCTGGTATTTATTTTTAAAAAGAAAAAAATGAATACAACCCTGCTTAGCACCCCTGATACAAGAACCTACATTTCATGATTAGAAGTACAAATAAAGTCAGAAGAGGAGAAATGAGCCTGTATATGTGACTTCTCTACACTCAAAGTAAAGGAGCTTGTCCTTGAATGTCTCATTCAATGTTCTTATGAATCATGCACTACCAATCACACCTGAAAAACCCCATCTAGATTAAGGTGATTCCACTCATTGGTAGGAAGGACACCCTTCAGAACCATTAGGCCTCCCTGCAGTGTCCAGCATTCAGATATTATAAGGCCTCCATGACAAGTACAAGTAGGTGAAAAACTATAGCTCTGACTCTCTCCTATAGAGGACAATAACAAATCCAAAGAAAAAAGGTAAAGCAGGATAAAAGGTAAACAGAAGAGAAGTTGTGAGAGAGCAATCAAAACACTATTTAGGGGAGCAAAAAGGAGAGGAATTAGGGTTAAGGGGGGTTGCTGGCCTCTGCCCCTTGAGTGGAGAGAACAGAAAAGCTCAACAAATTCTATTTCAGCACAACTCTTTTTAAGCTGCTCCAATACTTTAATTCACTATCTTCAATAGTCTTTTTATCTCTCAAGGTCCATATCTTCTGTGGAGGCTTCCCTGACCTCAAGCCTTCCTGCTCCCAGTCAAAACTGTTCTTTCTCTACTCTTAATGCATACTAACCCTCTCCTTAGCACTTTCTATTTGTAAGACATGAACACGTTTGCCTCCCTCAAGTGCTTTGCTGATAATAGGCATCTATCTTCCTGATTTCTGAATAAAAACAGTCCCTGGAACATAGTAGAAGAATGTTAAATGTTCTGAGCTTGACAATGACAGACTTGCTGTCAATTTGAAATTGCACAGCTCCTTCTCCCAACCCGCAGCCCCGACCACTCACCCCTTGACCTCTCACCATATACTCACTTTTATTTAAAATAAAGTCAGTATTCTATTTTTAATTGATTTGAGAGGAAGAGAGAAAGAGAGCAAAACATCAACATGAGAAGGGAACATTGATTGGTAGCCTACTATACCTGCCCAACTGGGGATCGAACCCACAACCTAGATATGTGCCCTAATCAGTAATTGAACCTGCCACCTTTCAGTGTACAGGAAGATGCTCCAACAACTGAGCCACACTGACCATGGCCATATTCACCTTTACCGGGTATGTTGTTGATGGGAAAGTAAGGGAATCTTCAGTGCACACAGAGCTGACGTTCAATGCACTCTTCGCCTGAGTTCCCACAAAAAATGGACCCTGATAGAAGAGCTTCCTACGAACAGAAGTGGGATTGGAAGAGCTTAGAAAAGTAAAACAGGGAAGGAGAAAAAGTCAAAATAAGGTGTGTTAGCAAACTAGTCTCTTCTTGGGCAACTAGGGTTCTCTCCCACTGGGGATACTTTGAAAAGCCATATAGAAAGTATTTCAAAATTATCCCCCAAGAGAAAGAAAATGGGAGAATTATTCATTGTTAGGCAAAATGGTTTCTGGTGCTAGACATGACAGATGCCATCATAAGAAGTAAGTTGCTCTCAGTGACTACCAGTTCAGCCAGGAAGGGGTGGGTTTCGTCACCTGAAAGGAAAGTACTTACAAAGATAAGTAGACCCGGGGAGACAGAAAATGGCGGTGGAACAGACAGACGCTTCTGGAGCTTTGTCACTGAGTAGAGGAGAGAGAGCAGCTGAGAGTCGCACTAGGAGTGTTTTCTGGCAAGATAAGAGTCAGTTATCCTCCAGGAGAAGGTGGGGGACTGCAGGACGGGGCTCCCCTGACCAGGCAGCCTCACTGCCACAGGGTTTTTGTCTGTCAGAGCCACCAGCGCAAACGCCGAGACCGCGCCATCTTTCAGAGGGAGGTGGATGTCTGCGGCGATCCGAAAGCTGCAGCTGCAGCACCCACCGAACAACTGGAGACCCAGAACACCGCTCTTCAATCGGCACAGACATGCAGACTCAGAGGAGATCCACACGGCACATGGAAAGGTCAGATCTCGCCTGGGATAAGGTGAGGTCTCCTGTCCTACAGAACAGAGACGCTCACACTATGGGAACCGGGCTGTGGGAAAGCTGCCTCTGGAAAGGTCCCTGGATGTGGGGCAGGGTGTGATCCCTAAGTGTGGAAGTGGACTCTCAGAGCTGTTGACAGAGGGGAGCTCTGTAAAACGACTCATTTTAATCTGAGGCAGAAGGACAGCCTGGGAGTTATTACAGTGGCCCAGCTGCAAAATCCCCACAAACTGGTTTTGAGAACCACAGAGTAGCAGGATCTGAGCACAGCCTAGAGAGGTCCTGTGCTTTGTCTCAGAGGTCAATTCCAAAACACTGCCACCCAATGGATGATGCACAAATTGACTTTGCATAACCACAAAAGAATAAAAAGATTAAAACATCAGCAGTGGAACACAGGAAACTGCAATGCCCTCCATACTGGGAAACAGGAGTGACAAGCAGAACAATAATGGAAGTGAATGACCATTCTATTTTTTTTTCTTTTTAAATTTTTTTTTTATTTTTGCAAAATTTAATAAAAAACTATTTTATTCTTTCCTCCTCAATTGATTTTACCTTTTTAATTATTACATTTTTGTTTTCAATTGGTATTATTACTACTACTATTTTACCTTTTTGGAATAAAAACAAGTGTCATTTTGTTTTCTCTTTATTTTACTTCATGATTAGAGTTCTACATTCTATTTTCATTTTTCCTTTAGCATAATTTTACTCCATCTCAACTGCACCTTTATGCCAACACTTTCCTCCTAACTTTCTCTATTTTCTTGTCTTGTTTCTCTTTCCCTTTTCCAACTTTAGATTCTCCCTATTCTTTCTCTTTACCGGGTTAAAATTTCACCCCACTTATATATCTAATTTCAAATCCTCCACTACAAGTTCATACAAACCTCTCTCTTCTTGTCTTCACTATCCAAAAAGTTGTTTTTCTCTATGTCCTTTTGTTGCTATTTGCCTGAAGGGTAATTATATCGATTTTTTGTACTTTATTGTGAGATTGTTTTAGCTTATTCTACTTGTTTTATTTTGCTTTTTCTTTGCTTTGTTTTGGTTTGTTTTTTACCTCTCTTTTCCCTCACCTCCCTCGATACCAGTTGTTCTTTATAGTTTATATTAATATCTAGGTACTGGTTGCTGGCCTTTGTTGGGATTAGTGACTATTCTATTGGAGTTTTCTCCTGACATCCATATTTTGTTCCCCTTTTCTCTCTTATCCTTTTTCTTTTCTCTCTGACTTTTTTTCTTTTTCTCTTTTCTTCTTCTTCTTCTCCCTTTAATTTTTTTTATTTTATTTTACTTTTTGTTCATTTATTTTTTTTTTTTATCCCTCTCCCAATTTGATTTTGGCACTTCTTTTCTTTTTTTTCCCTCATTTTCCTCTTCTCCTTTCTCTACTTACCCCTAATTTTTCTTTCATTGGTGGTCACCTTATTTGTGATTATTAACATCCTGAATACATTTCTGTTCAGTGCCTTATGTGTTGTACTGGGTCATGTTGTAGTTTCTGCCTTTCAATCAAAGTAGGAGAGAGAACTACATAACCAGACACCCGGAGAAGAAAGAAAGACCATGGGCAGAAGAAGAAACAGCACGCATACGACAGAAAGGCAGGTATCACCAGATAAGGAAGTAAATGAAATAGAAGCAGAAATAAGGCTTCCAGAGAAAGAGTTCAAAGAAATGATCATAACGTGGATGAAAAGAATGGAAGACAAAATTGACAATGTGAGTAAGAGCCAAGAGGAAATGAAGAAGAAGCAAGAAGAAATGAAAAATGACATCACTGCTTTAAAGAACTCAATAGAAAGCATCAAAAGTAGACTAGAAGAAGCAGAGGACCACATCAGTGAGCTAGAAGACATGGTAGGAAAAAATACCCAAGTACAGCAGCTTCTAAAAAAAAATTAAAAAGCTAGAGGAGAGCCTAAGGGAACTTTGTGATAACACAAAACAAAACAACATTCGCATAATTGAAGTTCCAGAAAGAGTGGAAACTGAGCAAGGATTAGAGAACCTGTATGAAGAAATAATGACTGAAAATTTAGCCAATATAGGAAAGACAAAACCCACACAAATCCAAGAAGCCACAGAGTCCCAAGCAAATTGAACCCTAACAAACCGATACTAAGGCACATTATAATTAAATTGGCAAACACCAACGACAAAATAAGAATCTTAAAAGTGGCCAGAGAGAAACAGAAAGTTACCTACAAAAAAGCCCCCATAAGACTAGCTACTGATTTCTCAACAGAAACTCATCAGGCTAGAAGGTAATGGAAAAGAAGGGTCTGAATCCAAGAATACCATACCCTGCAAGGCTTTCAATCAAAATTGAAGGTGAAATCTGAAGATTCACAGACAAAAGAGGACTAAGGGAATATATTACCACCAAACCAACAATGCAAGAAATGTTAAAGGGTCTTCTGTAATAAAAAGAAATAAGAAGCAAAGAAGGAACTCTGGGGTAAAGACTAAAAATGGTGACAGATAAGTATCTACCAATAATAACTTTAAATGTAAACAGATTACATGCTCCAATCAAAACACATAGGGTAACCGATTGGATAAGAAAACATGATCCCTATATCTGCTGTCTACAATAAACCCACCTCAGGAAAAGAGATGCACACAGATTGAGGGAGAAGGGAGGGAAGATGGTATTTCAGGCAAATGGAAATGACAAAAAAGCTGAGGTTGCAATATGTATATCTGACAAATTAGATCTCAAAGTGAAGGACATAACAAGAGATAAAGAAGGCCACTTCATAATACTAAAGGGAACAATCCAACAAGAAGAAATAACTCTGGTAAACATATAAGCACTCAATTCAGGAGCACCTAAATACATTAAAAAAAACTCCTGGAGGATATTAAGGGAGAGATTGACAGCAATACAATCATAGTAGAAGACTTTAATACCCGACAGTCACCACTGGACAAATCCTCTAAAAAATCAGCAAAGAAACATCAACCCTAAATGACTCACTAGACCAGATTGAATTAATTGACATCTTCAGAATATTTCACCCCAAAGCCACAGAATATATATTCTTCTTCAGTGCACATGGGTCATTTTCAAAGATAGATCATATGTTGGGTCATAAGAAAAGTCTCTTCAAATTCAAGAAGATAGAAATCATATCAAGCATTTTCTCAGACCACAGTGGCATAAAACTGGAAATCAACTATAATAAAAACAATAGAAAGAAATCAAGCACATGGAGACTAAACAGCATGCTATTAAACAATGACTGGGTAACCAAAGAGATCAAGGAAGAAATAAAAAACAACATGACAACAAATGACAATGACAACACAACAATACAAAATT
>PVJN01025990.1:0-29572 GCA_004026805.1 Lasiurus borealis
TGGTCTATCAGAATCATATCACCTGCAGTTTTTATGGACTGTTCTGTAATGAAAAGAGAGTGGAGTTTGAATTCCCTGACATGGAAACCTTCAAGAAGCTATGGAATGTGGTCACTGGTATTGCTGGTATCTTTTAAATGTCAAGAGAGCAGAATTTCTCTTGTCAGTTGTCATAGCAAGGCTAACAATTAAAGCCATCTGCTCTTCATTTCACTCCCCAAGGGCATCTTTCATTTTTCACCTACTTCCTGTTGTTGACAGCACAGTTCCTCCCAATTTCTCTCTGAAACTGTGAGGTCACCACCAGGCTCAGGTCATTGAGTGAACTGCTGGTTTGGTCCAATCTCTGGAGAGTCCTTTGTCCCGGGAGCCTCCAGTAACTGGACCCTGCAGCAGATGCAGATCATGAACACCGGCTCCTCCCCAAGCATGCTTGTGCCAGGGCCACCATCACAGTGACAGAGTTTTTTACTTAAGAAACAAAACAGAAAGGAGGGAAGAGGGGAAATAAAGAGGGTGTGGGAAGAACAAGGAGAGGAGAAGAATAAGGAAGGGAGGGAAGGAGGGAAGGAGGGAGAGAGGGAAGGAGGGAGAGAGGCAGGGAGGGAGGGAGGGAGGGAAGGAGGGAGGGAACAGAAAAGAAGAAAAAAAAACAAGGGGGAAAAAAGTGAGTCTTCATTTTTAATTCAGGCTCCTTATTTTAATGTCCCTGGTAGTGTTAAAATATCTGTCAAACACAAATTCTATTCGCCTTCAGGATAGTGTTTATCTTAAAAGAAGGAAATGGTGGCAAATGGAAAAGAGCAGAGAGTATATAGAACAAGTTTATAGATTCCATAGACAGTGAAACAAACCTTAAGGGTGAATTGACTGCAGTGATTCACACAAATACGTTTGCTGGTTAAATGTACTCAAGGGGTGTTCTTCATTGTCATTTCTGTGATAGCAGCATGAAACAATTAGAATCATGTCCCCATCACTGAGAAGAAAATCATTGCCCAGTTCTAGGGATGGGTTTATTTTCCTGTCTGATATCCAAAGCATCAAATATTACATCATCATAAAAACTGTGAATTCATAGTGCAAACTTGGAATCAACTTAATCTAAACAAAAGCAAAGTTTTTAGAAATTACCACGAGCATGAAGCTCACATATAAGCCAGGGAAAGGCATAGTTGCTATTATTTCAAGCAAAAATTTTTAAAACCTAGTCAGGTTTGTTAATGGGTGTTTTTTGTTGTTGTTTGTTTGTTTGTTTGTTTGTTTTTCATTTTAGATGTTCATTGCTAACCAAAGCAAATGAACAAATTTTAAGAAATAACTCCTTTGGCTCTGTAGACATTAGAATCAAACAAGTCACTTCAGGGCTCCAGACGTGTATTATTGGCCTAAGTATACACAGGGTGTATTTATTTTGGGTTAGCAAATTAGTCATTTGAGAGGTTCATTACTTTAGGTCCCTCAGGTACCATTGAGTAAATTGCTGCTCTAGCCTTTCCTACAGTAGTGCCTCATGTGAAGGTCTCTGTAGTTAGTTTGTTTGGCTCATTAAAAACAGAGTAGAGTAAACATCCTGCTTATAATCGTCTCTGGATACTTCTGAGCTCATAAAGCGCAAAGTGCCAACACCATGTGTGAGGTTTAAGTTTGCCTCTTTGCGTCAAACCATGTCTACTTTACAGTCTTTGAAAACACAGAGCTAAAAATCACAAAAATCTAGGAGACTTCCCAGCAGCTTCTGTTTTAGATGCATCCAGAAATCAAGAGTCTCTGACAATATTTTTCCCTAATAATTACCATATTGTAAGTTCTGTAGATCTTTTCTTCTGCAAGCTAGATTGAAGTTACTACAATGTGTTTCTGGATTCTTCTTCAGAGCATATAAAATAAATGACTCTTATTCTGGAGACACATTGAATAAATCATATATTTGGGGATGTAACACTACACCAACCTCAGGGTCAAAATAATTCAGCTATATAGCTATTTATGTTAACCTAAGTGTTTTTCCCACCTCCTGTTACTGACAAAATACCATGGCCCCTTCTCTAAGACCAAATCTTATAAGAGTCAGAAATGCAAGAGAGAGATTCATGAATAATGAAAACTAAAAAAAAAAATAAATAATAAAGGAAAAAAATAAAAGAAATGTCTGATAGGTGTGAACAATGAGGGAGCTATAAAATGGAAATGAGCATTTGCATGAAAGAGAAAAATAATATACATATATAAACAATCCCCCCCCCAAAAAAATGAAAGGGGCCTTGCACAGAAAATGATGATAGTTGGCCTTGAACTGAGGTATGTGATTACTTCTCTGCACTTGATATCCCAAAAAAACGTAAAAAATAAAAATATGAGTCCAAGATGAGAGACTGAGTTCATATGTTTATCTGACTTCACTCTTGATTTCAAATGAAAATAGAAAAATATGAGTAAATTAATATTATTTCTGGAAAACAGAGGTGAGCTATTGCTAGAATTTCTGGAAGATGAAAAACAGATGGGGTCAAATTCACAACAAAACAAACAAAAAACAACTGGAATAAAGATCTTGTGACCAACAGATGAGTCAAAAGAATAGACTATCACAAAGTTTTCTTTTCTATTCAAGTCCATGAGCCAGCATGCAGACTGGAAATGAATGCAGACCAGGGCACTGTTGGTGTCATAGTGGGATTCCTCTACCCAGGTCAGCAAATGTCAAACATCCAGCCACAGTGTTACAGGACACACAGTCTATTTGGAAGGACATTCATGAGACTTTATGCACTAAGACAACTGTAGTAATATGTAGAATAGCAGGATCCTTATCAATGGATGCTCAAGTGACAGTAAAATGCAGTGTTTGTCCTTCACAACAGGCCCTTAGCAAGTTAGGTGATGCAAATAAACTCTTCTCAGAGAATTTGTTTACATATGGAATAAGGTTAGTCCTTGCCAGGAGGCACATCTTTTCTTCCAGGTAGATTTCTCTTCAAAAACTTTTTTTTTAAAGCCCCTAGTGTAGCTTGAACCAAAGGATAACTGAAAGCTTAGTATTTCTCAGCACATTCCAGAGAGGCCACATCAGGACTCTGCATCAGGAATACCCTGGACATAATATTGTCTCTGAATGGGCTGTATCCCCTCAAAATCATATTGGGAATTTACTAGGATTCTAATAAGTTGTATGTTAATTTGAGCAGAAAAGAAAATTTTACAATATAAAGTTTTCTTATTAAGGCACATAATAATGTGCTTTAATTTATTTTTTTAATATATTTTATTGACTTCAGAGAGGAAGGGAGAGGGGGGAGAGAGAGATAGAAACATCCTATCTAATAAAAGAGTAATATGCAAATTGACTGTACCTCCACTACACCCACAAGCCATGCCCACCAGCTACACCCACCAGCCAATCAGAGCAAGTATGCAAATTAACCCAACCAAGATGACTATGGCCACAGAGAGAGCAGGATGGAGGCTTGGGTTGTCTCCGGCAATGGAGGAAGCCACACTTTCAGCACACCCTGGCAGGTCCAGGCCTCCACTTAAGGCAGCAAAGTTTTGATGGCTGTGCCAGCAGAAGGCTTGGCTCTGCTCCAGGCTACAAAGTTTCAATTGTAGAAGATAAATAAATCCCAGATACCAGGGCCTCAGCTTGTGTTGTCCAGGGGTGTGGCCAGTCTGCAAACCACCACAGGCCCCTTGTCCAGACTACCCCAGCCCCAAAGGAACACCCACCCTGATCCAGGACAGCATTCAGAGCAAACCAGCCAGCCCCCACCCGTGCACCAGGCCTCTATCCTATCTAATAAAAGAGTAATATGCAGATTGACCATCACTCCAAAACACAAGATGACTGCCCCCATGTGGTCAAAAGATCCTGCCCCATGTGGACACAAGATGGCCAGCAGGGGAAGGCAGTTGGCAGGCACCATGCCTACAAAGGAGGGCAGTTGTGGGTTATCAGGCCGGCAGGGGAGGACAGTTAGGGGTGCCCAGGCCTGTAGGTAAGGCAGTTAGGGGCAAACATGCTGGCAGGGGACCAGTTAGACATCAATCAGGCTGGCAGGGGAGTGATAAGGGGGTGATTAAGCTGGAAGGCAGAAGTGGTTAGGGGCAATCAGAAAGGCAGGCAGATGAGCAGTTGGGAGCCAGCAGTCCTAAATTGTGAGAGGGCCTAAAAGAGCAGTCAGACATCCCTCAAGAGGTCCCAGATTGGAGAGGGAGTAGGCTGGGCTGAAGGACACCCCCCATGCACAAATTTTGTGTACCAGGCCTCTAGTCAATGATAAGAAGGAATCATTGGTCAGCTGCCTCCTACATGTCCCCCACTGGAGATTGAGCCTGTAACCCAGGCATGTGCCCTGACCAGAATTGAACTGTGACCTCCTGGTTCATAGGTGGACACTCAACCACTGAGCCATGCTAGCCGGGGCACATGTACTTCCACTTAATCAGCAGAACCAGATAGATTCAGTTAAAGAAATGTCTCCTCTGTTCACCCATAAGCATCATATTCCCTACTGTTTCTGGATAAATATTTATTTGCAAGCCTGATCATTAAAGCTCCATGGCTCTCTCATGTCTTCCTATCCAATGGCAACCGTGAAACCTGTGTGTTTAAGATGGCAACACTTGAAAACAGAAGAAGCCTGGGGTCACTGCTTGGAGAAGAGTTGCCAAAAAGAACCTCCTAACCCACTTCAAACTGTGAAATGAGCAAGCAATAAACTTTTATTGTATTAAGTACCAAGATTTGGGGATTTGTTTGTTACTGCAGTGTGGCCTATTCTCTCATGTCTGTTCTAAAAGTCTATTTCAGCACCCTGAGATAGAGTGTTGATGTAACCTAAAACAGGCCATTGGCTTAGGACTCTGGGGGAATAAGCAAAGGAACTGATACGAGAGGCTTTCTAGATGACAATCTATATTACACAGAGGTAAAATATTTGGATAAGCGATCTGATTCAATAACATGAGAGGCAGACCATGTGCCTGCTGAGTGAAAAGCTCTAGGGGGAAAGGGTGGAAAATACCATGTTAGTATGTTTAGACTGTTATTGACTGTGATTAACAAGTTATTACAGGAAAAAAAGATGAATTTAGAAAAGAATTGTCTAGTTTGAAAATGATTATCTTAGGGAAAAAAGAGTTTGGGACATTGTAAGTTGGGAAAGTCTAGCTGTTTCTGAACTCAAAGGGGTGGGAAACAGATTTAAGGAGTCTATGAGCAACACTGTCTGGTGAAATACTTCTTAAATGAATCAGGGAAAAGCTGATATTCAGGGTAAGTCCTCGTCAGCTATTTTGTATCCAGATAGGCTGAAGTAGCAGTCCTCCCCTTGAAAAAGATAGACTTGAAGGCAAAAAAGCAAAGAAATGAACTAAACAACTTGTCTTTGGTTTATTATCTCCTAAGGTATTTTAATTGTATGTGTCAACTGGGGGACCACAGTGCCCAGGTTTTTGGTCAGGCATTTTTCTGGATATTTTTGTGAAAGTCTTTTTAAATGAAATTAACATTTAAATCAGTGGATTTTGAGAAAAACAGATTATTCTTCATAATGGAGGTGGGTCTGGTCCAATCCCTTAGAGGCCTTTATAGAATAAAGACTGACCTCTTTCAAGCAAGAATAAAATCTGTATATATAAAAGCCTAAGTGACTGGACAACTGGACAGCCAACCAGTAGCTATGACATGCACTGATCACCAGGGGGCAGACGCTCGATGCAGGAGCTGCCCTGTGGTGGTCAGTGTGCTCTGCAGCCGCTTCTCTGGTGCTGCGACACTGGAAGGAGCCACAAGTGTCTGGGGCAGGTGCAGCAGGGCCTGGATGAACGGGAGTAGCACAGCACCCAACCACCTATCATTTCACACACTACTTGGTGGGATGGAGGCAGACAGTGGGCTGGAGCCCAATGAGCTGGCGGGGAAGACCAGGTTGCAGTGTCACAGACGTCTACTGATCCCCACAGGCCAGGTTGAGGGACCACACTGGTGCACAAATCCATGCACCAGGCCTCTAGTTGAAATATAAGTATTAAAAAGGATTTAATGAGTGAATGTGCTACTTATTGTTGACCTCCACAATGGGTCTTTAACTATCAGGTGAACTTTGGTCTAAACTAACCCATGTAAAACCTGAGAGATCAGTCCTAGATATATATGGCTTTGTTAAGAAGTGCCTTTTTCTGCTTATGGCCAAGGAGTCAAGTACACCATATTGTTCAAACCATTTTTCTCTTATGCTCAAGTTAGTTTGATAATTAAGAATGAAAAAACTCAAGAGTAGCTATGAGAAACTTAATCCTTTAAAACCCTATTGCTCAAACTAAGATAGTAATTGCCCCATCGTAAAGTCCCTGTGTCCACATATTCCACAAGAGTTGTTGGGGGTGCAAAAGCAATGGAGCCCCTATAAGACAGTGCTTTCCAAGTCCCTATCTGGGAACTCAGGACACTTGCAAAAAGATCAAAGGTAGGCTGCAAGGTCTGAGTCATTATAATTTTCCTTCTACACTACTCACATTTAAAGTATGAGGTCTCTTTCCCCGTGTTATTCTTTTTATTCTCATGAACTATTTTTCACTCAGAAAAATTTCTTGTTAGTTGTTTTTTTTTGTGACTTTGGCTCATAACCAAGAAAGGATTTTAGAAAAGTGGGTACAAGGGGATGGGGGACCAAGAGTAGGAGAGAAAAAGGAAAAAAAAAATAAAGTATCTTCCCTTTAAGATTAAGGTCTGATTCTCATTAGAACCATCTTTTTTATTTCCTTTAATCCCTGGAAACATAAGACCAGCAGTTATTTTAACGGGTGATCTAATTCATGCCACTGCCTCCAAGAAGAATAAAATCTAAACCATACAAGATAAATAATAGCTGGCTTATTCTTAAAATTGTCCAAAGAAAGAGATTCCACAATTTTCTTTCTCCATATTCATATAAAGAACTTATTTATTTTTACTATTAACTTAAGTTCTACTTTTTCACTTTCTTCTCTCTTTTCTTCTTTCTTCCTTCCTCCCTCCCTCCTATCTTCCTTCCCGTTTCTCATTTTTTCCACCATTGCTGTCTCTGTCCCTGTTTTTCTAATTGTCTCTTTCTTCCCTCCCTCTTTTCTTCCTTTCTTTTTATTTCTTCCTTCCTTTTCCTCTTTTTTCCTTTCTTTCTTTGTTTTTCTCTAGTTGTATTAGTCTGCTTAGGCTGGCATAATACAACTCCAGAGGCTGGATGCCCTAAATAACAAATATGTTTTCTCACAGTTCTGGAGGCTAAAAGTCAAAGATCAAGGTGTAATCAGAGTTGCTTTCTGGTGAGGCCTCTCCTCCTAGCTTGTAGATGACCACCTTCTTGCTATGTCCTCACATGATCCCGTGTGTGTGTGTGTGTGTGTGTGTGTGTGTGTGTGTGTGTGTGTGTATGTGTGTGTGTATATCAGTCCTTTAAGATTAGAGCCCTATCCTTATATCCTTATGACTTCATTCAACTTTAATTAGCTCTTAAGCCTCTGTCTCAAAACACGTAGGGGATTATACTTCAATAGATAAATTTTGGGAGATACAATTCAGTCCTTAAGACCATGATAGTCAGACATATCTGGATTCAAATTCCTACCAACTTTATAACTTTAGGCAACTTGTCTAACTCCATTGCCTTCAGTTTCCTCTTCTATAGAATGAGAACAATAAAACTGAGCATTGAGGGGCCTTCATGAGATTTAAATAAATAAATTTTCACACACTTTTGTGCTTACTTTAATGTTATAATGAGGTCCTTCAGCCTTTTCTTTTATAGTCTATCTAACCAAAATGTTTCCCAATTTCTTTTTAAAAAAATGCTTGCAGCATTTTCATATTTCTTTCACTAATTGAACAACTACCATTTTCTTCCTGTGTGGCAGACACCATGCTAGGCACAGGCTGCACAGTGGTGCCTGAATCAGTCTCTGCTCTCATGCAGCTTCCAGTCCAGATGGGGGAGTTAACCACCAACTAATGAAAACACCAATAGTATGCAATTACAGTGGATAGGAGCAATTTGTAAAACTGTTTACTGGGACAGGAAGGACATATTTATATTGGAGGAGGGAGCAGAGAAAGCCTCCCTTCTAAGGTTTCTACTTCTCTCCTAGAACTTCTTAACATCTTTACAATTCAACTAGTTCTTAGAATACCTAAGGCTGAAATAGTTCCAGTGAGTTAAAATAAATAAAATAGAGGGTAAAGTCTCAGGATGTCTTGAACATATAAATAAGAACTAAAGCAGCAGAGCCTTGTTGGCCAGTAAGTGATTCCCTCACAGACAGATCAGATTTTCAAAGATTAAAATTTTATGGTTTAAATTAAAGAACACTAAATAAGAAATAGGTACCTATTGGAAATACCTTGTCATGTCATAGAACAGGCTATGATAATCTACTAGTATAATTACAATCTTACCTAATAATAGACAAACATGTAAATTGACCATACCTCCGCTACACCTATAGCCAATCAAAGTGGGTATGCAAATTAACCCAACAAAGATGGCAGTTAATTTGTATACATAGGCACCCAGGTCACTTAAGTAGGCCCTGCATAGGCCCTGAGCAGACTGGGAAGGGCCTGAGCCAGGGGACTCCTAGTCAGGGCCAAACCTGCAATCAGAGCTGAGGGGCAGGGGCAGAGCCATTGATCGGAGGGAGCTGGGGGTCCCCTGCCCAGGCCTAAAGCATCAGCCAGAGGCTTTAGGCCTGGGTGGGGGTGGGAGGGAGACCGGCGATCTGAGGCTATCTACTGGCAATGGGTATGAACTACAGAGGAAACACCCACCTTTTCTGACTGCTCATTGGCTAAGCTTCCTTTATGCCACTGGTAATATTCTTAGTAACTTGGGTAATAAGAATCCAAAAAGGTGATCTAGGGCCTTTCCGAGATATACTTCTGGAGAAAAAGACAAAGGTCTGGTGCTGGTGGGCTAAGAAATGTCATATCCTGCCCTAGCCAGCTTGGTTCAGTGGATAATGCCTCAGCCTGCCAAGGGTCTGGGCTTAATTCTGTTCAAGGTCATGTACTTAGGTTTCAGGCTCCTCCCTGGAGGGGGCCCAGGTCAGGGCTCATGCAGGAGGCAACCATTCAAAGTGTTCCTCTCATTTTGATGTTTCTCTCTGTCTTTCCCTTTCTCTTCCACATTTTCTAAAAGTCAATGGAAACATATCCTGAGATGAGGATAAAAAAGAAAGAAAGAAATGTCATATCCTATGAAAGACACATCTTGAAAATGCCTAAAGAAAGTTGTCATTTTTTCATTTGAAAATGCCTAAAGAAAGTTGTCATTTTTTCATGGTAAAGGGACTGGAGTCCGTGTTGATGAAAACACCTTGGTGGCTGTGGTGACTGGCAGTGGCTGCAGCAGTGGGTGATAGGGCTGGTGGCTTCCCCTGATCAGCCCCATCACTTCCCACAAAGGGAGACCAGAATGTAGCTTAGGCCCGCTCCCTGGGGGAAGCAAGCCTAAACCATCAGTAGGACATCCCCTGAGGGCTCCCAGTATGTCAGAAGGGGAAAGTTAGACTAAGGATCCCCCCCCCACCTCCAGTGCATGACTTTCGTGCACCAAACCCCTAATAACAAATAAGATACAAATATTTAGATCATACATACATAATTTTAATTTGCAAACTTTTGTATTTATAGGAGAATTGCAAATCTGGAAATAAGTGATATGTGCAACATATATTTTTAAGAATATTTTAATGGCCGAAATCGGTTTGGCTCAGTGGATAGAGCGTCGGTATGCGGACTGAAGGTCCCAGATTTGATTCTTGTCATAAGCATGTACCTTGGTTGCAGGCACATCCCCAGTAGGGGGCATGCAGGAGGCAACTGATCGATGTCTCTCTCATTGATGTTTCTAACGCTCTATCCTTCTCCCTTCCTCTCTGTACAAAATCAATAAATATATATTTTTTAAAAAGAATATTTTAACGACTATACAAATATTCTTTGTATAGAAAACTTGATATCTTCTTATGGGCTATCTAACTAATGGTTCCAACAGACAACCTAACCAAAAGATAATCCAAAGTAGAGATGTTTTTAAAAAGAGAGGGGGAAAAAAGAAAATAATCATATTTTAAAAATGTAATTGTAGCCCTGTCTAGGTGGCTCAGTAGGTTGGAGTGTTGTCCCAATGCACTAAAAAGTTTCATGTCCAATTCCCAGTTAGAGAACTCTCTTTTTTCCTTTCTCTCTCTCTAAAAATCAATAAAAATATATCCTTGGGTGAAGATTTTTTTAAATGTAATTTTGACAGAAAAACTCAGTAAAATTTCTCCTATCAAAAATAACATGTGAAGAAATTATGGCTGCACAAGAGAATTCTCTCCTCTGATGCACCAATGAGTGCAAATAACTCAGTGTATGGATGAATTATGTCCTCCCCATGTTCATATATTAAAGCCCTAACCCTACATGGCTGTATTTGGAGGTAGAACTTTTGAGGAGGTAACAGAGTTAGGTGAGGTCATAAGTCTCTAACCTAGTCTGACTGGTGTCTTTGTAAGAAGAGAGAGAGATACCAAGGATGTGGAGACACAGAGGAAAACCCGTGTGAAGACACAGTGAGAAGGCTCCATCAGCAAGCTAAGGAGAGAGGTTTCAGGAGAAACCAAACCTGCCAACACCTTGATCTTGGACTTCCAGCCCCCATATTGGTGAGAAAAAAACTGAAGAATATGGATGATATAATTAAAAACAATTAACCATATAGGTAAATCTAAATAATTATAAATCTAGCTACAAATTTAAATGCAGTTTTAAAAAACATTTCTTAAAAATAAAATACATAATTTCAAGTTTAATAATTTAGGGTATTAATTTGGATTTAAAATAATAAAGTTTTTCATATCATTTGGAAAAAAAGATTAATCTTAATTTTTTATAGTACATATTTCTTAAAAATTATGAAGTAAAAGTACAAGCCAGAAAAAGATTTGTTAGGGAAAAGCAATGAAATCAATGCAGAAAAAAGAGATTTCAAGGTAAAAAATATATATTAAACAAGAGGGTTATCTAATACTGATAAGAAGAGATAACAGCTATGAAAGTTTACGAGCAGAATAATATTTCATAGAGATACACAAAATCAAAACCTATGAAACCAAGTAAAATAAACTGACAAATAAGTCTTTTACGGGTTGAGTAGGTCCCAAATAATGAAAATACAGATCTGTATGTAATCTAAATAGAGTTGCTGAATAATAAATATGCATAGGACTGAGCATACTTCCAAATGAATAAACTGTTTACTGAGGTCCCATGGCACATTGACAAATGTTATTTTGTCACAGAAGAAAAGAAAAACCTCAAATCCTAAAATGCTAAAAATATATATATTTCAAATAATACAAGAAAAATTTATTTTATTAAACAACAACAAAGGCCCTCATATGATGACCTGAAAATAGTCCCTAAGCAATTGTGGTGCCAAGTAGATGTATAAAATTATAACTGTGCTGTGAGGATTATAGATCCTTTAGGTAAAATCATAAGACTATGTGAGTTAGGGGTTCAGGATCATGCTGGGAGCTGATTTGTCAGTGAGTTAGGGCTGATGAATCATTTCTACATTTCTTGAGGACAGTTTTGAGGTCCTTTCCAGTGTCCCTCTGTCTAATCTCATGGGAAAGTAGGCAGGGGTCATTCCACCTTAGTGCTCAGAAACTGAAACATAACTTAGGTCAAGGTGTTTTCCTTAGCCTACCTGGCTACTGTCTTCTGCTGTCTTAGGGTTTTATTGATTATCAAGAGAAAAGGCTAGATTTCTGAGGGGTATATATACAGAGGTTGGCAAAAGTAGGTTTATAGTTATGAGTGACATTCATTTTAGTTAATAAAGCTATTGCAATAATTATAGCCTACATGTCTTTTTCCATACAAACAAATTTACATTTATTGGAAAAAGTGATATTCTGTGACTTCTATTGAAATGGTTTTGTTCTTTTTATCTATTAATACAAGACAGGGCAAAAGTAGGTTTCCAGTTGTACATAAAACACTGAGTTTATTCTTGTATTGTTTAATAATTATTGTAATATTTTTCATGTGAACAGCTGTAAACCTACTTTTGCCACCACTTTTTACATATAGCTCTTTCTAGAGCTAGGACTTAAAACTAAATTTAATCAAGGTCATAAAGGACCTTTGGTTTCAATTTCAGGCAGAGATATAAGAAAAAAAAAGATGGACTCAACTTCTGTGTTCCTTATTTTTAGAGAAAGGTACATGCCGGAGCCCTCATCTTTCACTCTGTTTGGTGGCTAGGAATTGGGGGAAATTAGAGCAAACTTGAAGGATATATATTGAGAATAAGAGAGTCACTTCACCAACCACAAAACCCATCACATCTGGATTGCTAAACAATAGTGTTTGATCCCCTGTACTTAAGGTCCCTTTGAAACAGCAGCTTAGCTCAATTAATATATTCGTTTGAACCATATGAAATTGCTGTTGTTCATTTAATAGTTGTTGACCTTGGGGAAAATGGCAATTCTATATGGTTCAATATAATAGTCTCTATTTATTAGATTAGCCGAATTTCTGTATTTTAATCTCAAAAGGCCCCCAGTATCTGTTCTTATCCACTATTTTTTCTCAAGGGAAATAATGAAGTCCTAAATCCATCTTATTCTTTCAGGATAGAAGGATTTCTTTATAAACAAAGAAATGAGTGAACAAAGAAAATGATGAGAAAGAAAAATACTATGATTATATTCTGTCACAGGGTATAAAGAAAGTAAGGTTTAGCGGATTCTTTTCTTTCTCTATTTGCTTCCAGAATAGGGGAGCTTTCTTTAGTAGGTATCTTTATGTCATCTGTTCTTTCTCTTTGTCCTGATGATATGAGATATTTTTTACAAGTATGCTTATTTCTGCTTATGTGACAGGCTCTTTGTCTTTTAAGTTTGTGACAATGTTTTTTGGCAGCTCTTGCCTCAGGTTTATTTGTACAATAGAACAGAAAGACACCAGCCTCCTGTGGGCAGCAGCCCAGGGGTCACACAAGTTCTTCCATCCTCATATAGGCAGACAGAGGCCTCTATTGTGGCGCTTTTGTGGGGGCCTGGGTACCTTTGGAAGCCTGAGCTGAAGCTGAAGCTGGGACTACAGTGTCAGCCACAGCCTGGGGCTTGGTTTGAGCCTTGGCTTTGGCCTTGGGCAATGCCTGAGACTCTTGGCAATGCAGGTACAAGCACATTTCCCAGTCTTGGGGTGGGTGATATAGGGGTAGTTGACTGAGCTTGTAGCCGCTGCCCTTTGAACTATTGATCTTGACCTCCTTGGTCTTTATGAGGGCCTTGATAGCCCCAGCATGTGCATTCATGGTCTTGACACTGTCAGCCTGCATCTTCTTCAGGACCTTCTTGTGTTTCTTGGCAAAGCTCGTGTTCCCAGGGAACGTGGGGTCTGCCCCTTCAGAGATTTGTGTGCTTGAGATTGGAGTTTCTTGATGCCATTTCTATGCCATTTTCTAGACTGATTATGTATGGTTTGGCTCATGGCTCCTGAAGTGCCTGGGACCAGAAGAGCAAGTTTTCTTAAAGCCTAAGATGAGGAAGGTAGATTCCTCCGGAAAATATTCACATGTGTTTCTGCCAAGTACTTGGGAACACTACCAATCTTTTTAATGATGAAAGAACCATTTAAAACTAAATGCAGTTTTAGCTGTGTCTGATAACACAGTTAGTATTAATTGGTGCTACAGAGCCATGAGAAAGCTGGCATGTGGTTAGAACTTCTCAGGAAGTTATCTTTCTCTGTAGCTTGTCTCAGGGTTATGGCAGATTTCTTTGCATTCTTCTAGGGGTAAAGAGGAAATGAGTCCTTTAATTACTCTTCACTCTTATCCTGAGGCTATCGCTTTTGGCAGCTCCCAACTTCCAGAGCTGCCCAAATTTCCCACTCTGGGCGACCCTGAGCCTGGAGTGGAGCCCTTTCTGCCCCAAAGCATTTGGCAAAACTGAAGGTCAGGTTTACCTCATTCAACAAAGTTCTTAAAAAATTAAAGTGGCCTCCCTGGCCAGTGTGATTCAGTTGGTTGAAGTATGGTCAGGACGGGCACGTGACAGAGGCGATTGATTGAAGTTTCAATCTCTCTCTCTCTCTAAAATCAATCAATCAATAAAAGTGGTTTTAATCATTTCTTTACTGCTCCAGGTTCCTACTTTGGGTTAGAAGTTGTCCTGAGAAGTCTTCTTATTGTTTATTTGGGTTTTTGATGCTTTTAGAAATTTTACTTGTTTTTAGTGAAAGTGCTGGCTCAAATGGCTTAGTCATTCATATTACCAGTTGATAAGGTCATCAATACATGTGAAAAAAATATTTTAAATTAAATTAGCAAGAATATTGAAGTAGCTAGCATTAGATGTATCTGCCACATCAATATTTACCAACTTCACCTGCCTCTGCCCCACTATTTTATTTATATCCTTTGATTTATACTGGTACTGAGGAGCCTATTTGAACCACATACACAATTGCAAAGTTTTTTGGAATTAAAATTCTTGTGTAAAATTATGCAAACTCATTGGCTCTTGATTTCCAGCCATTGTATTTGATACTTGAATATCTATGCTCTATTGCAAGATATTTCTTAACTTGATATTAAAATAAATCTCAAAAAAAATATGTCCCAAATACATTTTCTTAATGATTAAAATCTTTCTAAGCCAGGAATTTGACAAAATGTATGAGGTAATTAAAACAGGAAGAATAATACAATGAGACCATATTTCAAGCCATGAATATCAAAGAAAATGAGGATCCTCTTCTCAAAAAAAATATGAAGTACAAAGCTAAATATTAGTCAATCATCAGGAATGCAAAACAACCTCCGTCTTTCTACGAATACAATGTGAAGTTGTAGTATTTGCACGCCCTATTTCTTTCCTTTCTCATTAGTTCTTCCTTGGGGAGAATTTACAAAAGAAATTCTTTGTACATGATGTCTCCTCCATGGACTCTTAAAAGTCTTGGCACCATCCACGCAGAATGTACCATGAAGCATTCCTTTGTATTGTACACAGTTCCATGGGAAGGAACTTATGCAAATTATAGTCACAGACAAAACATATCCTGGTGACATCATGATTTCACTGAAAACTTTCCAACACTAAAAAAATAAAAAAATAAAAAATGTTTCTTCCATCCATCCCCTCCCCCAGCAGTGAGTGGCCCCAGGCATATCCAGCTGTTGTTTTCACAGAAGGGATCTGCTGGAGCACCACCCTGTTTTGCTGCTCCTGTCCTCCAGCATCCAGCATCCTTTAGAGAGCTAAAATCAGTTCCTCATGGCAGGGCCCACACTGGAGTTCTTTGTTCTATAACTCCATTCTGATTAAGATTTTTGAGATTTTATGAAAAATAGTAAACAAAGAATTCAGAGCTAGTGTTATTCGGGAATACACATATTCTTGCTTGCCATCCTGATAAAAGACTGAACAGTTGCAAGATGTTATAAAAATGAACATATAATTAACATCGTGAGCCAAATAAATTAAAACCATTAAGAATTTCATCATAAGAATATATATCAAATTCAAAACAAGATTTTAAACTGGTTTTGGTGGGGAAATTAAAAATGTCACACTTCCTGGCTCCATCATTGTGGTCTTAAGCAGCAATTACTTTGGCCAATGCAGATTAAAAATAGCGAATGCAATTATTCTCTTCTTGGAATAAACTATCCCTCCCTGTGCCATTGTTATTATAGTGTCTCGTAATCAAGTCTTTACCACTTCAGCCTAAAATCCTGAAGAAAACTGGAAGAAATGCAGGAAAAGGAATTACATGACCGGGTATGTGGTTCCATCCCCTCCCAGGCACAAAAGAAATTTCTGAGCTCCCCAAGAGCAGAAGCCACAAGTGCCTACCAGTGTCTAGGAGGTATAGTTTTTCAGTATATGTTGTTACATAATAAATCACACACCCTAATTTGAATGTGTAGAATTCTTAGAGAAACAGGTAACATGTAGGTACATGTTTTTTTCTTCACAGTAATATTTTTGCATAAACAAAACCTCAATCTGAAATAAAGAGTCTGTTGTGAAAAGATATGTTTTACTAAAATATATGTATAACAATTAATTGGACAAAAACTCAGAAGGGGAATTTCTATTGCAAGTCCCTTGGTAGGTCTAGTTCTTTAAATAACAATTTATTAATCTGTTTGAAGATGAGTTAGGAGATGACATGTGGGAATGCTAAGAAAAACACACTGAGTGTCCATCTCTGAACGCATAATAATCTGACCACTCAGTGTATATCCTATATAACAAAAGGCTAATATGCAAATTGCCCCCTCAACCAGGAGTTCAACCAGTAGGCAGGCTGGCCAGCCACCCATGTCTGGCCAGACCCCCCACCCATGCACGAATTCATATATAAATACATACACACACAAACACACACACACACACACACACATTGAGAGGCCAGATTATTATGTGTTCAGAAATCATAATAATCTGGCCACTCAGTGTAAATAAAGGCAAGGCTTACCCTCTGATGTTATTTTAAGTCTTTAGTTAATTTTCTTAACTTTCGCTTTCTTTCTTTTCTGCACAATTAGAAAGTTAGTCTTGAATTGATTCCCAGTTCTTTTAGCCACAGGACCATTGTTCAAAGCGCCCTGACAAAAATGCTCAAATAGTGGAGCGGTCACATTGGAGCCCTCGCTGTGAGTCTGGCTTCCCTGATGCAGGGCTGAGGAGGCCTCTGAGCAGTTTGATAAGCAGTGCACTAGGCAACTGAAAAGAGACTGTAGCCCTGGCCAGTGTGACTCAATTGGCTGAGTGTCATCTCCCATAAACCCAAAAGTTACTTCCAGATTAGGGCACATACCCAGGTTGTGGATTCAGATCCACGGCCTAGTCAGGATGCTTCTCTAAAAAGGAAAGAGACTGTAAACATTTATCATTGTAGAAGAAAAGATACTTAAGTGCACTGAGATAGCACCATTGAAACCAATGGTTAACAACAGAGTTATAAAAGCAAAGCAGGTAACTGGAAGGTGACAACCCTCAGCCTTAGATGGGAGGAAGTCAAAACCCAGTGAAGCAGAGATTCACAAAGATAAAGGGGTATGTTGTGGGGGAAGGTAGTGGTGGAGGCAGAGACGAAAGCAACTTGTGCATGAAGCTCTAGAGAAGAGATTGCAGCAGAGTGTTGGTGGAGATTGGACATTGGGAACTGTGGCCGATAGAGAAGCCGTGAAAGTAGCTGTGAGCACATCTCCAGGCAAGGGAATGGATGACTCGGATGAGTACATGTGAGACTAAATGGAGCCAACTGCTTGAGGAAGGACAGACTGGAAACATAGTTGGTAGCATCAGGAGTCAGGGAAATGATGAGAGCCTGCAATTATTAGAGACTCAGACCTATTCCCAGACCCTTAATAAGTTCAAGACTCTCACATGATTATGGAAATTGAGTTTTAAATTAGAGAAGTGATGGGAGGGGTGATAGAGAAAACAAAATTTGATTTATCAAATTAGAGAAACGTGGTATGTCCTTCCTCAGGCTCACCAATGAAACATATAATCACTTCTATTTGCAAAGGAAATGTAGCTTTCTTATTTCTCATTAACTAAACTAATCATCATCTCAGCTGTCCTATGCAACTTCACTTGACAGTCAGTTGTAGGATCCATATTAATTATCTAGACTATGTTACTTCATGGAATCAGCTTAATTTTTTGCTTAGTCTTTTTTTAAATTTTTTAAATATATCTTATTGGTTTTTTACAGAGAGAAAAGGAGCGGGATAGAAAGCTAGAAACATCGATGAGAGAGAAACATCGATCAGCTGCTTCCTGAACACCCCCTATTGGGGATGTGCCCACAACCAAGATACATGCCCTTGACCAGACTCAAACCTGGGATCTTTCAGACCACAGGCTGATGCTCTATCCACTGAAGCAAACAGGTTTGGGCAATTTTTTGCTCAGTCTTTAACTGTTTCAAATTACATAGTACCTGCTCAGGTGCCTGATGCAGCTTTGTCACTGCCTGTAATTCATGCTATTATTCTTTGCTCTTGTACCCCTTTTTGATCTAGGATAAAACATCTCCTTTTTTTGTAAGAGGTCAAATTCAGGGAAAATAAAAATGTTTACTAGCTTCATGTCTTTCTATTATAAATAAATATTGGATCTTTTTTTTTAAATTCACTCCAAGAAAACTTCTAATCTTCCACCATGTCTACTTTATTCAACAGAAAAATTCCAATGAGAAAAGCAACAAAGTTTTCAAGCATCATAATGTATGTAGGCATTTTATTTGAGAATAAAAAATATGAACTATCTTATGGAATTCTATGTACATAGTCATGGAATAGATATATAGGAAATATGTTATATTTATTTATATTCTCACTAGAGGCACAGTGGGGTCCCTTGGTCAGGCCTGCAGGGATCAGGCCAAAACCGCTCTCCAACATCCCCCAAGGAGTTCCAGGTTGTGAGAGGACAGTTCATAGGTGACACACCCCAGAATTGGGCTCCCTCCTCTCTGGTTCTGTGTGCGTCACCTGAGAACTGCAGCTGCCAAGTCACCACAGCTCAGCAGCTCCTGCATTAAGCGTCTGCCCCCCGGTGGTCATGGAATGTCAGAGCTACTGGTTGGATGGTTATATATATATTAGAGGACCAAATTTCGTGCACCAGGTGGGGGGTGTCCTCCAACCTGGGACCCCTTGAGGGATGTCTGACTGCCCGTTTAGGCCCAATCTTACCATATTAATATGGTTATATCTAGGTCTGCCATTCTGTGCCTTTTTTTTTACTGTTGTTGTTACTTTATTTCTTCTTTCCTGCATTCTTTTGATTTAGTTACTTTTAATATTCAATTTTTATTTCTTGATTGGCTTTTTAGTATATCTCTTTACATTTGTTTACAGATTGAGCTAGGAATTATGTGTGTCTAAGTTATTACAGACTAACTACAACCAATATTGAACTACTTCATATATAATATGTAGGATCCTTGGAATAATATAATTTTATTTACTCCCCTCTCCCCCCCCCTAATTCTCTGTGCTTTGTTGACTTAATTTTTGCTTTATGGGCCATATATCTTGTAAGACAGTTGTAGTTTACCAAAGACTATTTTTCCTCCCAGGAGACATTTTGCAATATCTAGAGACATTTTGATTTTCACAACTGTGAGAGGGATGCTGCTGACAACTAGTGGATAGAAGCCAAGGATGCTGCTAAAAATCTTACGATGTACAGGACGGTCCCCCAAAGGAAAGAATTACCCATCACATAATCTCTGTAGTGCTGGGCAATGAAGTTTAAACATATGGGGCTTAATTCAGTTACTTAGAGATTCAGCTAGTAAAGGACACTTCTTAACCATATTCTGATATACTCTAAACACAACATTTATATGCAAGCCTAATGTGTTAAACTCTCCAGGTTCATACCAGGTACTTATTACCCAGTGACCAATCACTGAGTTTGTTGCATGAATTAATCATGTGGTGTGGTTCCACATGAGGAATTTAAAGGCAATTGGAAAGAAGCCAGAGCTCTAAACAAGGGACTTTCTCCTGCCAGCTCTCTTTGTCCTTTCTCCCCTGGTATGCCAACACCATTCAAGTGACCACTATTGGGTTATCTTTATTTAAGAGGAGAAGAGGACAACATTAAAGAATTCTAGAAGATTATACTTGCCTGTGACATAAGTCTTAATCATTTAAACTTCTGCACAAAATTATTACACATTTGTTAAAGAACAATGTGTGGTTTTCTTGTTAAATTAGCTCTGATAAAATAACACACTGTTCAAATGACAAGAACGTCAATTTTGGCGAAGAGCAGAGGATTTCGAGCTAGACCTGGGTGTGAATCTCTAGATCTTCCTAGATTCACGATCCTGTCCTCCCAGCCCTCCTCAGTGCACCTCCTTTTACTATCTTTTTTCCAATCCATAAAATGGAAATAAAACCTATCTTGCAAGATGGTTGATACACCACCTAGTCTAGTGTAAAGAAAGAACTCGGCCAGTCCAGGGCTTCGTTCTGCCTGGGGAAACTGGTTTGTTGGCCCTGTGACTTGGCCCCCTGTGAGAAGAATGAATCTCTGGAGTCTGCACTGAGCTGTATACCACAGGTGATGGCACTGGTGCCCCCGACACAGATCAGCACTGCCAGATAAGGTCCCGATGCCCTCGCTCCCACGTGACTCATTCTAATTAAGCTTGCAGGGAGTCAGGGAATGGTGCAGCTCATTTCTTCACCATCTTCCCAAGAAAAGCTGGGAGTTTATTCTTGGAAGAGGCTGGTGCATTGCAACCTGCTGCAGGTCAGTTCCTTCTCCGGATGTCCCTGAGGCCTGCAGCTCCCAGACCTTGGAGGGCTTATTGCCCCCACACTTTGAAGTCCTTACTGCAATACAGACTTCAGGGCCAGAGAGAAGGCCCTCTCTTTTACAGGGGAGCCTCAACCTTGGCAGCAATACTAAAGTCACCTATTTTTCTACCAGCCTCAGAGGTTGTCTAGCGGGGCCTTCTCTAGTCCTGCATACAGACACACACACACACACACACACACACACACACACACACACACACACACACATTCAAACAAATGGCCCATCTTCCACCTCGCACACTGCCTGCCACAGCTGCGTCCCGACAGGGCACTCAATCACGCAGACGTCCTCTGTGTGAAGGCTATTTCCACCTCCAGTCAGGCAGGTTGTTTTCAGCACATCTGACAAAACAGGCCAGAGCCGCACGGCAACCTTTCAGAGGAAGTGCAACAAAAGGCAGCCAGCTGTGCTGAATTAAAAGGTCTTCATTCATCACCTCCCATCAGTCAGAACGCAGAAGGAGGCTGACGTTATTTGTAAGAAATTTAAGGGTGTTATTATTCACCTGTAATTAAAAGAATGGTTTGATTTGGCTCCCAGCCTGAAGGAGAATGAATGCTTTTATTTTGCCAGGTTATGAATTTTTCCACGTCCCGACTAGGCTCTGAGATGGAGGGGCTCTGTAAGTTGAATTTTCTTCAACCTGTATTCCTTTGCTTGAACAAAAGAAAAGCCAGTGTTGTTGTTTTTGTTTGTTTCATTTTGTGTGGAGTTTGTGTTTTTTTTTTTTTTACACTTTATTCTTCTGTGTTAGAGCCGTGTTCCCCGGGAATCAAAAGCATGTTGATGGGTTTTCAGTCCATCAACATGAGGACGTGCATGTAAAGGGGTTAGATGTCCCAAGAAAACCTAATCTGAGGAAATTTATTACAGAGGCCCAAAGTTGTATTCCCCCAAAACACTCCATATTTGGGAAGAGTAAAGAGAAAAGGGTCTCCGTGGTGTATAGCAAAAAAACACATTCATGGCAAGAACACCAGAGAGAGTCTTTAAGCGTTGTTAGGCATCCAGAGTTCTGGAGGATGGATATGAGGATTTGCCGAGCAGCTTTTCTAAAACAAATTCTTCTCCAGCCCTGCTTTTTATTCCAGGAAGGGTTGAAGGTGACTTGAAGATACATTAAGACACCAACTTAATATTAATTGGATGAGAAAAACAGAACAAAAGGAAAAATAAAGTAAGAAATATGAGGTGAAGCCGGGATTGACAAGGCAGATAAAGAACATGGATCCAGTTTATGTGTAGTTACCAGAGGGAGCTGCAGCTGAGTGATCTAGCAGCCAGTGCAAAGAGGGATCGAAGACTCGTTATTATATCCACAAAATCAAAACAGGAGTGGTACACATTTCTCTCAAATAAGCGAGGTCCCACAGGCCTGGGCTTTGGGGGGCTGAGGGAAAGTAGTTCATAAAATTATGTTTTTAGAAAGTTAACAATTTTCAGTAAGAATAATAGGCTTTTGCCCTCGCTGGTTTGGCTCAGTGGATAAAGCGTCTACCTGCGGACTGAAGGGTTCCAGTTTCAATTCCGGTCAAGGGCACATGCCTGGGTTGCGGGCTCAATCCCCAGTGGGGGAGGGGGACATGCAGGAGACAGCCAATCAATGATTTTCTCTCATCATTGATGTTTCTATCTCTCTCCTCCCTTACTCTCTGAAATCAATAAAGAAATATATTCCTAAGAAGAATGATAAGTTTTGTATTTTCAGAGTATTCATATCCCAAGAAGGACGAAAAGGACATTTCCTTCAGGACTGGAGGTTAATAGGGAGAAAGTGGTCTGCGGGGAGGATTGGGTCATCATGTGCTTTGGTGGGGACAGTATCAGGCCAGGGCCTGGGGGCCCAGGGTCTGGGGGTTCGCTCCCTCCCACCACACTGAGCAGGGCATGCTGCAGTGCAGGAAGGAAAAGGATGAGGCGCTGAAATCCGAGGCGCTGTAATCCAAGCTGCTTGGATGCGCTATATAGTATTCAGTATTTTGAAAACACTTTACACTTGCCAGTAAGTAAGTCCAGATGGGATTGAAATAAGTTTAGCCAATATTATTATTATCCTGGCTTGCTGATGGGGAGAGGCAGGTCTGACTGATTTGCCCAAGGCCTTTCAATTGCTGTGGAGCCACCATGCAGCTTTCGACCACGTCCTCTATTCCAGTGGCCAAATGGTGTCGGAGGAAAATAGACACTTTCCCATTTCCTGTCCTGGGCTCGGCCCAGCAGGTCACAAAAGCCTTTAAACAAAGGGGAAAAGTCTGTTCTTAAACTTGGCTGCTGCCTTTTTCACTGACTTCTTATAAAGCAGCCCATGGCCAGTTCGTGCAGACCTACAGCACAAACTCTACTAGGCCATTATTACTAGTCTCAGGTTGTGAAGAACAACTTTTCCCAATTTACTCCTCAGGAAGACAGCTACTTGAGAATCTGGAACTCAGAATAGGACAAACACAATTTTAAGTGTACCTAGATGCATTCTTACTTCTAAACAAAACCAAAGTTATTATTAAATTATTTTGCTATTTCCAGGACAGACATTGTACATATGTTCTCTGCGGTAAGTTTCCTGAACTCTCCTGATAAGGAAAATAATTTCATAAGCTGTTTGGTAAGATTCCTGTTTCCTAGCTGCACTCAGATCTGTGGAATCAGAATCTTTCAAGAGGGTTGAGGCCCATGTATGTAAAATTATGGAACTTCGTGAATCCTCAATTCAAACCTCAGGTCTGCTACTTAATTGCCAAGTGACCTTGGGCAAGTAGCTTACCTTCTGTGCATATTTATTTCTTCATCTGTGAAATGAAGACCTGCCCCTTAAGGAATCCCAAATTTAAAAGCAGTTTAGTAAAGAAGGACCCAGCAAAGAGAGTTTTGGATCAGTTTATTTCTAAAATAAGATAAACTATATTAAGAACCATTGCCTATCTTTTGATAAAACACATTCAGGCTCTAAAACTTCTGAAAATGAGACTCTAATTTTCAAAATAAGGGTGATTCTCAGACTGCTTTTATATATGACACAGTCATGACTCCTAATCACACCAAAATGGAGTACAATTTAGGAAGAATAAATTATAAGTAACTCACTCTAACATTCTGCACTGTTCATGCTTCCGAATCGTTCCTGTTTTAAATCTAAGTGCTAACCTAGCAACAATGGGACTTGATGAAATGCTGTAAGCTGCCCGTTTTTAAGTAGCTTACCAAATTACAAAAAAAAAAAAAAAAAAAAGACACCCATTTGTTTCATGAGAAAGAGAATCTACTCAAATGAACTACAGAGTGACCCTTGGTGAAAGCCTTTACAGAAATGACATGCTCCAGAAGACAGAGGCAGGGGCTCAATCTTGACTCGGCAGTGGAAACAACGGGAAAGTACATCACAACGAATAATAAAGCCAAAGTGCATCCTTGATGACTCCATTCCTTAACCAGCTCGCTGAAACCGGCTGCTAACAAGCCAGATGGCATAAGTCATTAGTGCCTTTTGCTTTTGGTGTCCCTGCTAATGAATCCTGGGACTGCAGACTCCAGACTGGAAAGGCACCACTATTGTTAGGGCCTCTCAAAGCAGAAGACACGAAAAGGCCCTCCTGCAGCTGGGACAATGCCTTAAAATTCTTTTGTTATTCTGCAATGCCTCAAAATTTGTGAAGTCTTGTCCTCTGTCACCCTGAGGCACTTTGGGGACTTAATTAAGTTATAGTTTCCAGATGTGGGATAAATTCCGCCACATCACAAAAGAAACACATTCAGTTCCAAATATCAATACACACTCCCTCTAAATTGTAAAGCAAGATTCCAGTTGTTTCTGGAAACAGTCATATAATTGTGGGGGTCCCTTTATAAATAAAGGAGCCAAACTATTTTTTTTGTTTAAAAAAAGTGGGAATCTTTAAGTTGTTAATTTTATTATGCAACTCGTTTACTAACTCCTGGTGATGTGTGTTTAAAGTATAAACATAGTTGATACTTTCACATAATTATTGACAAAATAAAAGGCATTTTAGGTGGAAGACAGTTAAATCCTAAAGATAAATATGGGGATCAGGGGACTGCTGTCTTTTGTTCAGGGAGCCCTGCTCCCTTGGACAATCCTTCAAAACCTCTGGTGGTCAGTGGGGATCTCGCTGCCAGGAAGCTCTACAAGGTATCAGATCCCTACATTACGATAAGGGCTCCTGTTCCTTTGATTGAGTTAGTAATAAAGTCGGCTCTTATTTGAGAGAGGTCATTATCTGTGTCTTGACAAACCTCAGACCACGGTTGGATCTGTGATGACCAAATCCAGAGCCGTGTGAAAGTGCAGCAGGAAGTGATTCTCGGGTCAGCACGGGTCTTCTGAATCCCAGCTTATTATCTGCCAGTTTCCTCTCTTGGCTGCAAAGGCAGGTCAAAGCCACAGTAACCGGAGCCTCCTACCTAGAGCTGGCACCAAGAGTGTCCTGTAGACTTGGTGGGAAAGCACAGCCAACCTTTGCTCTCTGTGCTCGAAGACTCTGTGGGCCCCAGGCCTGCTCATGCATAGCCCACAGAGACTGCTGCAAACTGAGTTTATATCCTGGCTAAGGTCTGCATGGTCCTTGCACTTTTTCTCAGGTTACCTCGGCCCTCTCAGCTAATACTCTATGTGCTGAGGCTCTTAAAGACCTGTGTTTGCATAGGTTTGTCCTTTTGCTGGGGCGTGCTCCTTCACTTATGGCCCACCACCTCCATGGAAACTGGTACTTGCCTGTAAAAAAGTGTCACTTGCCATAAGATGCCATGGTCTTTCAAGTTGAAAATCTCACAGGGCTTATGCCTGAACCCTAAAGCCACTGAAAGCCCAGCCACACTCCACAACACAGCCATGAAAAGCTGTCCAAGTTAAAGGTGTACAGTCTCTCCTCTGAAAACACAAGGCTCAAACCTGACCCTATCCCAGGTCTCTCTGTTTGTATTTTTATATCTACAAATTAAATGTCTTGTTGTCTGGTTCCCAAGGTTCCCAATGAATGAATCAAATATTCCAAGGTGGGGATGAAGACGGTCTGATAAGAAGCATCCTTCTGATCCACCTACATTCTGCACCAGTTACAAAATAAGGCCCAAACTTTTGTCTTACGAATGCTAAAGCAGGAGGATGCAGAGGTAGCTCCCAATGTAACCACTTTAGACTTGAAAAACATCACCAAAAGAGTTTTAAATTTGTGGAACAAATACATTTACTCGGGTCATTCCCTCTCTGTGAACCTGGTGGAGAGAAGAGAAACAAGAGCCAATCCCCCATTCACAAGAATCGCTCCTCTGGCCTCCCTGAGAGGTGTGGGGGAGGGCTGAGGGACTGGGGGTGTTACACTAATGGCTGTCCCTCCACCTGGGTCAAAAACAACAAGCATCAGAGTTAAGTATTTCTGTCCAAATCCATAAAAAGTGTTTCTATGCTTCTGATAAATTAGAGTAGTTCTGTAATCTATGCATTTTTGCATTTCCCAAAGCTTCAAAGAAGCTTAAAGCTAATTGTATGTGTTTGATTATAATAGTTTTCTGCACTATAGCTACTTGTCCTTAAATACAATGAATGCATCAAGTAATTCAGAATCATTACTTTACTTTATAAAATGTGAGCCTTCCACATTTCAAGGACTTGTTCCACTCTGAGCCATCAATCAAACCTGATTTCCCATGGTAGCACATGTCAGGACAAGACGTCCAGGGACATGGGTAGCTTGTCAATACAAACATAGCCCCACTGGTGTCACCAAAATACCCATGGAAAATCCTACAAATAAATAGGTGCATATGTCTTTTTGAAATTTAGACTTTGTCTTATGGATCAGGGCCACAGTAGAAGGGAAAGCTGGAAGGGATGATCAACAGCACTGAGTTAAAAGCTGAATCAATTTCAGAAGTGTTTTCTGAAGTTAAACATCAGCAATCTTTCTCTGGAGATGTTAAGAAAAACACAGAATTAAAGATGCAAAACTCCTCTTTCATCGCGGGTCAGATTTTTTACACAACATTAAGCTCATTTCTTTCTGAGAATAGCTCAAATTATTTTACTGAAATCTGTGGTATAAATAAAGGGGATAAAAAGGAAATTATCTTGAACTTAGTATATTTTATTTTCGTTCTTTATTATTGGTCAAATGTCAGGGTGGATAGCAAGATTTATTCTTTCTAAAATTCCTCCCAATCTGATGCACCGACACCACGGTTTTCTTAATTTCCTGCCCAGCGGCGCTGTGCGCTCACTCTGCATGGCCGGCAGCTGGTTCCTTTAGCCCAGCAGATGTTTATGCGTCTCCGTTGAAATCATCACGCAGGCAGAGTCCAGGATTTTGTTTTCCTTCACGCCCTTCTCCCACATGCAGAAACTTCCTTTAGAAGACAAAGGGAGTGTGCATAAAAAACACCACAGGGTGTGGATGAGTTTAATAACATCGGTCTCCGGTGTATGGAGAACCCAGCTCTTTCCTAGTACAGTAGGATTGCTCAACATCTACTGAAGTAATTTGAAATGTTTCCTATAAGAGCAAAACCCACAGCCAACGGAATCACATAATCACAGAATATTGAACTTGGATGAGACCAGTACAGTGTGTGTCAAAACTGAGTAATATATGGGCACTTTTAAAGGAAAAAGTTTTAAGCTCACTCCTACCCCACCTTGTTGTTTAAACTGTTTTTGTTATAATGTTACTTTAAAAGGTGCAACCATAAAGCAAGGTATAAATTTCGCATGCCTCTTGCTTCCTGAACCCCTCATTGAGCAGAGACTAAAAGAGGTGACACTCACTCTCCGTTGCAATCATCTTTCAAGGTGAAAACCACGCCAAGGTGACAGCATGCCTCAGTGTGGTTTCACCCCCACCCTCACCGGCTGCCTCACTTAACCGGTTATGTAGCCAACATGGACTTTATCTACAATAGTAAAATCCACCTGATAGGTTTAAAATAAAATAAAATCATATGTAAGTAATAGTGCACACCCTATAGTTAGTATCCAGTAAATGATAGCAATTGTTCATGCTCCTTCATTTTCAAAACCACATACCCATCAAAATTCAAAGTTTAATTTAATGTGATGCGTAATGTGATTTTTTTAAATGAAAGTATATGTAGAGAAGGTGGGCTCATATACCATTTTTGAACAGAATGACATTAAGAAATTCAAGTGCCAGACTTATCTATTATCAAGACTCTGCTAGTTAGCAAATTAAAACCAATTTTAATAAATGACACTCTAAAGTTGTCTTGTCACTTCAAAGTTGGGTAAACATTTTCACATTAGTGAAGTCTGCATTAAATGCATAGTTTAGTTTATTCATTTCTGGAGTGAAATATTCTGTGTCCAATATTTTCTCATGCTAAAATCTTTTTTTTTTAATTTCTTTATTGATTACAGTGTTACATATGTGTCCTTATTCCCTTTCCACCTCCTTACCCTCTCTCATGCCCTCACCCCCCTGTTGTCTGTGTCCATTGGTTAGGCTTATATGCATGCATACAAGTCCTTTCTTTGATCTCTCCCTCTTACCCCTCCCCTCCCCTACCTTCCCTCTGAGGTTTAATGGTCTGATTGATGTTTCTCCATCTCTGGATCTATTTTTGTTCATCAGTTTATGTTGTTCATTATATAAATCTTATTGTGCATGAAAATAAACTATTTACTTATCTCAGACAGATATAACAACTGACCAATATTATCCCAAATATGCAAGGAATATATTTCAGACAATAGAATTTTCTCTATACTTTGTGTAAGGTCTAAAACTAATTTGAAAGCTAATATGATCACAATGACTTTTCTATATTTAGATACATAAACCATCCCTCACATTTTCATAAGTTTTCATCATGTCAAGCAGTTGTATTACAATGTTCAGATCTATAAATAGATGTTTTTAATCAGCAATACCCATCAGCAGTTTCTACATCAAAGCTTTCCAATAATGAGGTCTTTACTTAGCTATTTGGACATATCTATTGTTTATATTTTGAAAGCATTTTCCATATTTCCAATCACTGATATTTACATCTGATTTTGTAAATGCTCTTTAAGCACTGCTAAGAATACCAACAAACAAGCAAACAAACACATATTTGGGGTAGAGGAGAGGGCAATAAATAAAGGATGAATTGGAAAATAAACCTTTGAAAGAAAAAATTAGTTAGACTAATGGAACTGACATACAAAAAGGGACTGTGAACTATAAGAATATAGTTAAATTTGAGCTACTTGAAAGTGAGAGGAGATAGAGCTAATATTTTAGGGGTCCTCAGATCATAATATACATATCTTTTAAAATATCAATACTATCCATTTCATAGACTTCTCTCTTTCACACATAGTACATTTACTGTGAAACAAACCACTCCACAACTTAGTGTATTCAGGCAATAACCAATTAGCTCACAAATCAGTCCAGTTTGGGCCGTAGTCAGCCTGCCATCCTTCAGTATGGCCCAGGTTGAATCTTCCCAGCCATGTTCCTTCAGGGATATTGGCTGGCACAGCTATGTGGATGGGAGCCCCTTGCCTCTGCATAGTTTCCTGTGCTCCCATGGCCTCTGGATGCTCCCATAGTGCAGTTTTCAGCTCAGTGTGAGAGAGAGCCAATATACAAATGCTTCTTAAACCTCTATTTGCTACTTTCCCGTTGACCAAAGCTGGTCACAAGGCCAGTCCATAGTCAGTACAATGAAGAAAAGCTCCATTTCTAACTGTGAAGACCTGCAAATCATGTCACTGTTTTGCCATGTACCATACCTACAATAGTTCTCTACTCACATCCTTTTAATTTTCTACCAATGTGGCTCTCCAATCCATCCATCTCTCTCTTCAGAGAGATTACTTAGAATGAGCTGCCATCACCTCCCATTGGATTACTTCACCAGCTTTCCAACTGGCCTCCCCTCAACCATGTTGTACAAACAGAAAGTCAAGTAATTTTTTTAAATGTAGATATTATTAAGGCCTTTGAATATGTAAGGATAAAAACCCAAGTCATTACTATGACCTATAAGGATTTCTGTGGTCTAGTTCACACACCTCTAACCCATGTGGCTTCCTACAGGAATGAGTAAAAATGTACAATGAAAGAGGGTGGGTGAAGAGAGAGCTGGCCTAAACTGAAAAGTTCTCTCAGGAAAGGAAATCCAGGCTGAGGTTTGCAAGATCTGTAAGAGGTGA
>PVJN01025991.1:0-29477 GCA_004026805.1 Lasiurus borealis
TGCCAGACATGGGGCTGGAGGACGAGCGGAGGATGCTGACCGGCTCCGGGGATCCCAAGGAGGTGAGGCGCGGCGGCGGCGGCCGAGGGTCAGGGCCTGGCCCGCCCGAACGCCGGGCCCTCGTGGCCCTGCTTCCACCTCCCGCCCCTCTGTAGATAGAGTTTGCAGGGTCGGGAGAGCTGGCTCCCTTGACCCCCCCCCCCCCCCCCAGAATCTCTTCGGTGACCTTGGGCAAGTAGATGACTTAGTCTTGGGAAGCCTCGACCTTCCTGTTTTATGAATAGGGCGAAGGTTTAGACGAGAGCGAAAGTGCTGTGTTGACGACTTTGGTGAAAATAGTGTCTAGAGCGCTAGCCGGTTTGGCTCAGTGGGTAGAGCATCGGCCTGCGGGCTGGGAGGGTCCTGGGTCCGATTGCGATCCGGGGCACGTGCCTCGGGTGCGGGTTTGGTCCCCAGCAAGGGGGGGGGGGCAGGCAGGAGGCAGCCGATCGAGGTTTCTCTCGCAATATTGATGTTTCTCTCTCTCCATCTCCCTTCTTCTCTAAGATCAATAAAAAACATATATTAAAAAAAAAAAAACATTAAAGTACTACCTATATTTTTAGTCAGTCAGTCGGGTGTCTCGGATTTGACGTGTTTGGGGGAGCAGCTCACGTCAGGAACCCCTGGCACATCCTCCGTGGAGGTCCCAGAGATGGGCCTTTTCACCGCTTTTTCTGTGGAAAAGTGGCTTCTCTTTCTTTGCGGGGGTTGGGGGCCGGTATCCTTCTTTGGGGGACAGAGCAGGAAGGTGCGGTGTGAGCTCTTCTCCAGAGTAAGAATGCCGATCGTTATTGACGGCTCGCTATTCCGAGTGCTTTAAGGGTGCGGACTCCTGTAAGCCACGCAGCCGCCCTGTGCGGAGTCGGATGCCAGCGCTGCGTGTCGCCGACAGACGGGAGCGAGCGGGAGAGGCTGAGGACGCCCAGCCCCCCAACCCGGAGCCGGCGCGGAGCGAGGGGCGGGTTCCGGAGGGAGGCGCAGCCCGGTGCTGCCCGCCGTTCCTTTCCCACCACATTGCCCGTCCCCGGTCAGGCTTGTGCTCCGGGTTCAGAATGGTTGGAAACTAGCTTAGCCCATAACTTTTCCCAGGCTTATTCTTTTCAGAAAGGGGACCGGGAAGCTGGGCAGCCAGCCTCAGGAAGTTCAGGGAGAAGGATAGACACTGCAGTAGGGCTCGCCACAGCAGTAGAGGAGGAAAAGAGAGGAAATGAGTGGTTGATTTTAAATTTAAGAAAATGGCCGAAGCCGGTTTGGCTCAGTGGATAGAGCGTCGGCCTGGCGGACTGAAAGGTCCCGGGTTCGATTCCGGTCAAGGGCATGTATCCTGGTTGCAGGCATATGCCCAGTAGGGGGTGTGCAGGAGGCGGCTGATCGATGTCTCTCTCTCTCTCTCTCTCTCTCTCTCTCTCTCTCTCTCTCTCTCTCTCATCGATGTTTCTAACTCTCTATCCCTCTCCCATCCTCTCTGTAAAAAATCAATAAAACATATTTTTTAAAAAAAAGGAAAAAGAAAAGAAAATGGAGCTCTCCTGGAGATTAAATCTTTTTAGTTAGTGTGATGTTGGTTTTTCTCATTGACTGGAAGTTTTACGGGAAGTATTCCGTAACCAGACTTGTAGTTGGATTTGTTTTTCCAAAACAAGCCATGATACCTTTGACACAGAATTACCAAAGACGCAGAACAGTTAACGTAGTAGTATTGCTAACAGGGGAATGATAGAAAGGTCTTGCTTCTAAGATAATTTCTGGTTTCTAACTCGGGCAGAATGTGGTTTGTTTTTAGTTTTTAGTACGGATTTTCTTTAAAGAGAAAAGTCAAGAACGCTTATTTATTGGGAAATTAGAATTTTACCTCCTAAGTAACATCTTTATGTTTATTTATTTTAAAATGTTCTTATTGATTTCAGAGAGGAAGGGAAGAAAGATAGGAACATCAATGACAAGCCCCCTACTAGAGATCGAGCCCACAACCTGGGCATGTGCCCTTGACCGGAATCCAATCCAGGATCCTTCCGTCCATAGGTCCACGCTCTATCCACTGAGCCAAACCGACGAGGGCAACATATTTATGTTTAGAAGAGGCCTTTGCCAATTGTGGAAATAAATGGCCTGAGTGACAGTTGAACCTGCCCTACCCCTCCTAGCTTTCAAGGGCTTTGTTTTGGTCCTCTCTCTGAAGGGCATGGTAGAGAATGAGCCAGATTGTGTTGGAATTTTGGAAACATTGAGGGATGGCTGAGCTAGTTCTTTTATTTCCTTCTATACTTTCTCTTTCCTGTAAGTATTTCTCTCTTTTCCGTGTCCAGCGCGGCTAGAGACTGGTCTGGTTCCTGAGTAGGGGCTGTGGGGGTTGAAAAAATGAAGAAAGAGACAGACCCAGAGATGGAAGGAAAAAGCTGGGGCTGTGTGGGACAACTGTCCTCTGACAGGGACAGGGACCCAGAGCCAGTACAGCGAGTTTATTTTATACAGCAAAACCCAGGACGTTTTACTAAAGCTCAAGACAAAGGAGATTGTGTGCGTTCTTGAGTGGGCAAGAATCATATTCATTTCTGGTGCTTGGCTGGATTTAGATAGTGAAACCCACCCCCTGGCACCTGGGCTGAAGTCAAGCTGACAACACTCCTGCCTCTGGCAAGGCGTGTTTCCAGGTCGTGGCTCTGCAAACACCACTGGATTCAGCTGACAGTAATTAAAGAAATGCTTATGTACCTTCCCAGGCACTCCCTACACTTTCCCTTCTCCCAAAAATTGACACGTGCATGACAGATTGAAATACTGATCAAATAGACTCTTCTGTCCCATGTTTAGGCCTATGCTGCTGCTCCCTTAGGGAATCTTTTGACATTGTTCTCTTTGGAAGAAAGAAAACTAAGTTTGAGACTGTGCACCAGAATCAGAAATAAATAGGAAGGGTCTGGTGTTTCCAAGCTTGTGGATGGAGACAGGTAGACATCTTATATTGATAGTCCGCTTAGAACCCTGGGAGTTTTGCAAGCCAAAAAGTAGTGGCTGTAACCATCTTTAGTTAAGTTCTGGCTAAAGAAGAGTTTCGGTTTGGCCATTTTCATCCCAATTTAAGTTCAGAATCTCGAAAAAATTGTTAGTTTTTCTCCTAACTTGGTTTTAGGATGTAAGGACTAAACTTAGCTATTCCTAATAATAATGGGACTCAATGAGAGAAACATCAATCAGGTACTTCCTGCACACCTCCTACTGGGGATGTGCCTACAACCAAGGTACATGTCCTGGACCAGAACTGAACCTGGGACCCTTCAGTCTGCCAACCAACTCTCTATCCACTAAGCCAAACTGGTTAAGACAGAACAAAATACTTTTTTTTAATGTTCCATATGAATATCTGGCAGCTTGAATTTATATCAGAAAATGTCTAATTAGTGTTATCTCTCAACTGGGAGTCCCTTAGGGCTGTTGTGATTAACCAAATCATATGAAAGTGCTTTATACACTTAGGAGTGTTGTGAATTTTTTAGGTCAGCAGTCGCCAGCCTTTTGGGCCTCGTGAACCACCCGTGGCGACTGCCGCTTTAGGTTGTTGCTAATGAAAGTGAGATAGTACGTCCTTGTTGAAGTGTACCAGGATCTGTTTTAATGCGGTATGGTAAGCTTACAGACATTGAGAGGACTGTTTCTGAAAGAAGAGTTTATTACTTACTGGAGGCCGGATGCACGAAATTTGTCGGGGCTCAGCCCTCGCAGCTGCAGTGGCTGCCCTTGGCTCTTGCAGCTCCAGCTTTGTCTGGAAGGTCTTTCGGCTGCCTAGTCTAATTAGCACATTACACTTTTATTATTATAGATAGTTCCCCAAAGGACTTAAGAGTAATAAGGCCATACCACTTAGGGCCATGTAGAGAAGTGCCTAGACCACTTGGGAGCAGAAGAAGCAAGGGAAAGGAAAACCTTGGTTTCTAAGGGAAGGAGGAGGTGAGGCAGGACAGGCAAGCTTTAGCAAGTTTAGGATTGGGTAGATAGAATCATTTCAGATGCCTCTGGGCTAGGAGGTGGTCCCTAATTGTTTGGTACTTGGCCCTGGTGTGATTAGGACAGGGACAATATTTGGTTTAGTGTAGGAGAGTTAGATATCTAAGTAAGTAGTTGTTGATTAGGTATTTGGGTTGGTTGTTTTACATATGAGATGCATGTCCCCAGTCAAGTTGTTGCTATCTCTAGAAATTAGCCAGCCCTGAGAGGGGCTGTCTCTAGGACTGGCAGGGCCCCTAAAATGTCAGAACTTCATAAAATACAGAAATTTTAAAACATAGTTAATATAATGTCTATCATCAGTAATTACAAGGTCAGTATGATTGGGAATACATATGTCATTATAATGCTGCTAACATTAATTTTGTTTTCCTTTTGTAGGAGGAAGAAGAGGAGGAGTTAGTGGTAAGAGCTGTTTCACTTTTGGAACCATCACAATAAAAGAAAGGTTGAGCTTCATAAAACTCTGTAGCCATTTTAAGAGTCTTTGTATTTGAAACTTGGAGAGAGTGGGAGTGGAAAAGGCCTTCACTTCCTATGCAGTGGAGTGTTTGGGGGTGTGGGCCTGGGAAGCTGGGAAGCTGGGTTGGTTCTGGGTTTTGAGCTTCTCCATTTGTGTTCGGGAGCAGAGCAGCATTTTGAGAGCCTGGCACTCAGTCTTTGTAGTTTAATAAATAATTCTGAAAGGATCTTTCCCTGGGTGGCCCTTCTCTATGATAATATTGCCTCTCTAGCTGGGATGTATAGGCCTTGCTGTCAGATTCAAATTCACAGATATTACATAATCCCAAATGCTATGTTAACAAGTAAGGCTTCCTATAGATCTACTTCAGGTTTGGCCAGGTTTCCTTTATCACCTCATTTTTCAGATAGGACTGAGGCTTTCAGTACATACTGGCAACCTTGGGAGGCAGCAGTGTGAAACTTTTCCCTACTATTTAGCATCAGAATTGAATGATACTCCATTCTGCCATTTTTGGTGGCAGTATGGTTCTGCCAACTAGCCTTCTGCATGGTAATTCAGAGGCAGCATCTTGGTTTAGTGGTTGTATTAATCATACCATATGATTTGTAGATCACCACCTGAAACCCCCATTTTGTCTTCTGTTTTATTTGTTTGTTTCTCCATCAGGATCCCCTGACAAAAGTGAGAGAGCAGTGCGAGCAGTTGGAGAAGTGTGTAAAGGCTCGGGAGATACTGGCACAATGTGATGAGCGCGTTTCGTCCAGGTCAAAAACAGAGGAAGATTGCACGGAGGAGCTCTTTGACTTCTTGCATGCAAGGGACCACTGTGTAAGTCAGCCTATAGTCAAGAAGGGGAAACGCTTACAGTGGCCAGGGAAGACTTGGTTCTGACAACCTTTTCATCCGAGCATTTATTGTCGCCCAATATATGTCAGATACAGTACTGGGCGCTTTACATAAGTAATTTTACATAATCCTACCACTTTTGCTTGAGGCAGATATCATCCCCATGTTACAGATAAGAAACAGACTCGAGATTAATGATATTCCAACTTGTACTGCTAAACAGTGGGGAAGCTGGATTTTGTACTTTTAAGTAACAGACTATTCTTTAAAATAATTTATAACCTCTAATGTGTCTGTTACATAGCAGTTGGTCCAAAAAGTTTTTTGTGTGTGTTTGTTTTTAAGTAAACTTGTTTGACTTTCTGCCATATAATAAGGTGTTTTTTTAAAATAGATTTTATTGATTTTTTACAGAGAGGAAGGGAGAGGGATAGAGAATTAGAAACATCGATGAGTGAGAAACATCAATCAGCTGCCTCCTGTACACCCCTTACTGGGGATGTGCCTGCAACCAAGGTACATGCCCTTGACCGGAATCAAACCTGGGACCTTTCTGTCCGCAGGCTGACGCTCTATCCACTGAGCCAAACTAGTTTTGGCAATAATAAGGTATTTTAAATTATAGGGTAGGCACAGTCTCCCTCTGTCTCTAAAAAAAATCAAATAAGATACATTAAAAATAATAATAAATAAATTATGGGGTAGGTAAACTTTGATATGGTTGCTTATGTTTAAACTGATTGGTTGGCTGATAAGAATTATGAAAAGATGTTCAATACCATAGCTATCAGGGAAACGCAGATTAAAACCACAATGAGAAACTACTTCACACCCACTAGATCAGTGGTCACCAACCTTTCAGACCTCACGGACCACTGGTTGGTTAGCAACCGCTGCACTAGATTGATTCCTATAAAAAAAATAGGTAACAAGTGTGGGCCTATATTGGGAAATTGGAAACCTCATACACTGATGATGGGAATGTAAATTGGTAAAGACTGTAGAAAACTGTCATTTTTCAAAAGGTTGAAGATAGAACTTATACACAAATTTTCATAGAAGCATTCTTTTTTTAAAAAAAATATATGTTTTTATTGATTTCAGAGTGAGAAAGGGAGAGACACAGAGAGAAACATCACTGTTGAGAGAGAATCATTGATCAGCTGACACCTGTACACCACCTACTGGGGATCGGGCAATGTGGGCATGTGCCCTGACTGGGAATCGAACTGTGATCTCCAGGTTCGTGGGTAGATGCTCAACCACTGAGCCACACTGGCCAGCAGAAGCATTATTCTTAATAGCCAAAACGTAGAAACAACCTAAGTGTCCATGAATTGATATATCCATATAGTGAAATATTCTTTGGCAATAAAAAGAAATCAAGGCTCAGGCCAGGTAGCTCAGTTGGTTAGAGAATCATCCCTATACACCATGGTTGCAGGATCATTCACTGGTCAGGGCACATATAAGAATCAGCCAACTGCCTGGCCATTGAGCAATGATTTGAACATCAACCTATGAACCAAAGGATTACAGTTTGATTCTTGGTCAGGGCACATGCCCAAGTGGCAGGCTCAACCCCAGTAGGGGGTATGCAGGAGGCAGCCAATTAATGATTTTCATTATTGATGTTTCTATCTTTCCCTCTTCCTTCCTCTCAAATCAATAACATACCTTAAAAAAAAAAAAAAGAATTAGCCAATGAATGTATAAATAAGTGGAACCGCAAATCTGTTGTCTCTTCCCTCTCAAAAATAAAAAAAAAAGGAAACCTAGCACTTTACCCCAAACTCTAAACATAGAATTACTGTATTGATCCAGCAGTTTCACTTCTGTGAATTGAGACTGTTCAAGGACTTGGAAAAGATATTTATGCATGCATGTTCATACCAGCATTCATAATATCCAAAAGGAATATGCAACCCTAATGTTCGTTAATAGATGGATGGGTAAACAAAATAGGAAATTTAAAGATATACTAAGTGAATCAATCAATCACAAAAGGACAAATATCATTCCATTTAGGATACCTTAGGTAGTCAAATTCATAGAGACAAATTAGAATGGTAGTTGCCAAAATTTGAAGGAAGGGAAAATGGGGAATTATTATTTAATGAATACAGAGTTTCAGTTGATGGTGAAAAAAAATCTGCAGATTAATGATGGCAGGACAGTATGATTGTATTTAATACCATAAAAATGTATTGTTAAAAATGGTTATTTTTATGAGCAAAGCACTAGGTTAAGATCTGGGAGTGAGCCGAAACCTGTTTGGGTCAGTGGATAGAGCATTGGCTTGCGGACTGAAAGGTCCCAGGTTTGATTCTGGTCAAGGGCATTTATCTTGGTTGCGGGCATATCCCCAGTAGGGGGCGTGCAGGAGGCAGCTGATCCATGTCTCTCTCATCGATGTTTCTAACTCTATTTCTCTCCCTTCCTCTCTGTAAAAAATCAGTAAAATATATTTTTTAAAAAGCTGAAACCGGTTTGGCTCAATGGATGGAGCGTCAGCCTATGGACTAAAGGGTCCCAGGTTTGATTCCGGGCAAGGGCATATGTCTTGGTTGCAGGCACATCCCCAGTAGGGGGCGTGCAGGAAGCGGCTGATCGATGTCTCTCTCACAGATGTTTCTAACTCTCTGTCCCTCTCCCTTCCTCTCTGTGGAAAATCAATACAATATATTAAAAAATATATATATGAATGATCTGGGAGTGAAACAGGCATGGTCTCTTCATTATGAGCCAGAGAACAGTTAGGAAATTGGTAAGTCTCTTGGGTTTAACCATCTTAGCGTGGTCTTCACTGACCCAAAATTTAAAGATGCTTTGTTGTTTTTTACTTTCTTTGGGATTTATTACTTTCAGAAGTGATTTATGTGTATGTTACATTTTTCCGTTATCTCTAAGTCTATCCATTAGAGGCAGAGATATCATTGTGTTTACAGTTGTAACTCACTCAGCACCTAGAACAGTACCTGGCATTTAAAATTGTACAAATATTTGGAATTGATAGGCACTACGATATGAGAGGTATATATATGTTTCTGTGGGGAAGACGGAGGAGGAACAGATTTGTATGGAAATAGAGCTTATTTAGAGAAGGCTTTCATGTTAACTTAAGTTCTAAAGAAAAAGATGAAAGAAAATGGAAAAGAGAGTTCCAGGTAGAAGGGAGATTCAGGTAACGGGGGAGTTCACTGTGGCTCAGAAGGGGTGTGAGTATGTGAGAAGGGGAGTCATGAGAGAAGGGACAGGACCAGTCTAGGTCATGCAGAACCCTGTAAGCCATGACATTAAAGCTGCCGATTAAAGACTTCTTTTCTTTCCTCCTTCTAGGTGGCCCACAAACTCTTTAGCAGCTTGAAATAAATGTGCAGATTAATCATCCTTTGGCATCAGGATATTTCCTTGTGGTTTTGAACATGCTATTTGTTTCTTATTTGTGTAACTGAAAGTTCATATGAACACCTCATGGATTTTGGTTAGGCAAGTTGCTTCTATGTACTTAGCAGTAATTACATCTTAATAAAGTCCAGTAATCTGCAGACCTTTATTTTAATTGGATTTTTTTATTTGAAATTTCAAGCATAAGTGGATAATAACCCCTCTGTACCCATCACCTAGTATAGTTGCTTTTCTTAAAAAAAATATATATATATATATATTTTTTTTTTATTATTATTATTATTATTTTTTTTTAAAGGAGTGAGGAGGGGATAAGTTTGTGTAGGGAGGGGTATTGGAGTCTAAGCCAGGTGAGAAAAGGGAATCTGGGTAGGTGGGATATTGAAGATAATGGGAGCTAACAGAGAATGAAATTACAAATACGGGGAGGAAAAAAAAAAGAGCCCTGCAGAGTTAAGGTATTGGTATAAACTAAATAAATACAGATTTTAATGTAAATATATATGCCAATATGTGTCCATGCAGAGAATATGTTTTCCCTAACTCAGCCCACAAAGGAACTTCATTCTCCAATAAAAGAAACCAGAGCCCCTTGGAGAAATGGGTGATTCCAGGGCTAGGCAGGGAAAATACAAGAGAAACCAATTTGTTCCAGAAAGAAGGAAGTACTCAAAGAACAATAGAAATGTGTCAAAAGTACACAAAACCACTATTTAAATCTGGGACAATTTGAGAATCAAAATACGTGATGACAACCCTGGCAAGGTAGCTTGATTGGAGTGTCATTTTTCAATCCTCAGGTAAGGATTTAAAAAAAAGTGTGTGTGATGAAAGTATTAGATTAAAGCTCATTGAATGAAATAGGAATCCCTGAATTTGTATGAATATAAATAAGTGAATCACTTGAAAGTTTGGTGAGGAAAGAGATACATATTACAAAAGGAGAAAGTACACTGGAGAAGCTTGGCAGGCAGTATCTTGGATTAAAACTGACAATAGCCAAGCCCTAACTGGCTTGGCTCAGTGGATAGAGCCTCAGCCTTCGGACTGTCGGTCTCAGGTTCGATTCTAGTCAAGCGCACATACCTTGGTTGTGGGCATATCCCCAGTGGGGGCTGTGCAGGAGGCAGCTGATTAATGTTTCTCATCGATGTTTCTAACTATCTCTCCCTTCCTCTCTAGAAAATCAGTGAAATATATATATATATATATATATATATATATTTTTTTTTTTTAATATATTTGATTTTTTTATAGAGAGGAAGGGAGAGAGATAGAAAGTCATAAACATCAATGAGAGAGACATTGATCAGCCACCTCCTGCACGCCCCACTGTGGAGATGTGCCCGCAAGCAAGGTACATGCCCCTAACCGGAATCGAACCTGGGACCTTTCAGTCCGCAAGCCGATGCTCTATCCACTGAGCCAAACCGGTCTCGGCGAAATATATTTTTTAAAAAACTGACAATAATGGGACAAATAATTATCACCTATAGGCAACAGTGAAGAAAAGCACATTTTTTTAAATTCTTGCAAAAAATATATAAGCTGAATCTAACCAGATAAATTGAGGGATGTTCTATAAAATTACAGATTATAGTTCTGGAGTGGCTTGGTGGTTGAGCGTCAGCCTATGAGCCAGGAGTTCATGATTTAATTCCCAGTCAGGGCACATGTGTTGTGAGTTTGATTTCCAGTGTGGGGCATGCAGGAGCAGGTGGTCAATGATTCGCTGTCGTCATTGATGTTTCTATCTCTCCTTCCCTCTCTCTTTCTAAAATCAATAAAAATATATATATTTTTAAACTAGACATTGTACAGAATAATCCTTACCATGTGAAGGTTGTGAAAGTGAAGGAAATACCAAAGTAGTGTAGACTACAGAGATAAGAATGCAAGAATGTATTCAAGCTGCTAATCACCTACATGTGATTCTAAACTGGATCCTGTTATTAAGGGCCTTATTGAGACAATTGGTAAAGTTAAATGGAATCTATTCTATGGAAGTGATATATCAATGTTAAAAATTATTAAAAATCGGGGGGAGAGATAAAGACACATATATAATACCTTAATGAAGAAATAAAAATTTTTTTAATAACTACAAAAAATTATTAAAAACCAAAACCCCGGTAAGTCCCAAATGTGTAGAACAGAGGCTGACTTCAGATGTAAAAGTCAACAACTAGTGCTGTTAGACATCACAATGCTATGTCTGGTATTGGAACTTGACATATTTCCCCGTAAGAACAGTAAATAGTGATGAGGCTGAGGCTCTGAGTCCTGCTAGTAGTTTATGTTGCTCAAGGGATAGGGAAAATGTTCCCAGTTCCATTTGGGGAGACAGGCTAGGTAAGCACTCTCCAATAGAATACTCCGCAATAATGGCCAAGTTCTGTTGTGCATTATCCAATATGCTAGCCACTAGCCGTAAGTGGGTTTTGAGCACTTGGAATGTGACTAATGTGATTAAATACTGAGTTTTAAGTTTTATTTAATTATACTTAAATAAAATTTGAATTAATTTATATTCAAATAGTCTTGTGGCTGGTGGTTACCATATTAGACAGTGGAGGTCTAGCACTTGCAAACAGCCACCTGAGTGGTAACGGGGAAGCAGGCCCAGTGGACATCAGAAAACTGCTTCTGCACTGTAGTCAGCTACTACTATGTGAGAATGCCTATCCATTGTTGCTTGGTCACTTGTTAAGGAGCTAGAAATCCAAGTTTTAGATGAAATGTAATTTTTAAGTGTGGACAAATAACTTTTAAAGCTTTAGGCCAAATTAAACACATCTATGGATTGCAATCACTGGTTGCACATGAGAAAAACCTATATGCAAATATTTATATACCAACAGAAAGGGAGCCATGCCAAAAATGAGTGCCTTGTGCTTCAGAAGTAATCAGCAGACTGATATTTAGTATAGGCCAGTGGTTGGCAAACACATTAGTCAACAGAGCCACATATCAACAGGACAACGATTGAAACTTCTTTTGAGAACCAAAATTTTTAAATTTCTTCTAATGCCACTTCTTCAAAATAGACTTGCCCAGGCTGTGGTATTTTGTGGAAGAGCCACATTCAAGGGGCCAAAGAGCCGCATGTGGCTTGAGAGTCGCAGTTTGCCGAACATGGGTATAGACAAGACCAAGGAAAGCTTCAGAGAGGAACATATGACAGTGGAGCTGAGAATCTGAAGGATTTAGGTTTGCAAAAATGGGGCAAAGAGCCACTTGGAACCTACGTGCTCTTTCAACCTATTGTCCTAGCTGGAAGGGTGGCCAGCATTTGCCAGCCATTTCTGACTTAAAACCCATCTCTTGGCGACCTCACAAAATATTACAAGTGGTGACATTGTATTTGTTGTATGTAATCTGATGATTTTCAAACATCTTTAATTTCCAAAGAGAGTAAAGCTGAAATTTTCTAGTAAATACCCTTAATTCATTACTCAGATTTTAGTGAATGTTTTGTAAAATGTTACCAGTTTTATCATAGAAGGAAATTACCCGGAGGAAGAGATCCAGAATTCTGCTTAAAGCAGTGTTTCTCAACCTTTCTAATGCCGCGACCCTTTAATACAGTTCCTCATGTTGTGGTGACCCCCAACCATAAAATTATTTTTGTTGCTACTTCATAACTAATTTTGCAACTGTTATGAATCGTATCTGTGTTTTCCAATGGTCTTAGGCGACCCCTGTGAAAAGTGTTCGACCCCCAAAGGGGTTGTGACCCACAGGTTGAGAACCGCTGGCTTAAAGGATGCTTGAGTCTGTTGCTGAGTACTAAGCTGCCAGTGAGGAGGGTGAAACTCCATGTATCCAGGCAAAGAACTATAGACAGTCCTCTGGTTCCATCTGAGATCTGTTCCTATGGCACGATGTAACACAATTTTTGCTGTCAGAATCCACCTACATAGAGCACATACACAGCGGTAATGAAGTGAAACAGTAAAAAAAATATTTAAAGATAACAATTCCTGACCTTTACTTGTGATAAATTATAAAAAACAAAGTGCATGTTGGTGTCCCTAGTTCAGGCCACCATAATGCCAGCAGCCAGGGGAAGGAAGGCCCATTCTTGCACGAATCTTCGTGCATTGGGCGTCTAGTAATAAAATAAAAATACAGTGGCCTCACTGTGCACCGGAGCCCAAAGACCCACCATGATGTGTAGGCAGAGCAGGAATGGAGGCAAGATGCCTCTCGAACCAGAGGGGAGCGGAGGAATGGACTTGAGGAGAAGAAGGTAGCCCAACTGGAGCCTTCGGTGATTTAGGTTTTAAAGAGCCATCCTTGAAGTTATCAGCTGGGACATGGCTAACTGCTGCAGCCGAGAGTTCATGGACAACTGCCAGCAAAGGCACCCTCTTATTTCTGAGCAGAGCGCCTGGCAGGATGTCCCTGCAGCATGTGGAGGAGAGAGCAGGGGGCTTGGATCCTAGAGCTGTGAATGAATCCTGGCCACCTTGTCCCAGCTTGTGACCGGAAGGCACCTCTATATCTCTGGGGTGTTAACTCTTGCAACCCCTCTCCAGGGCAATACAGTGACATAGCCTCAGTGACAAATGCATAGAGGGCTCTGGAACCTCCTAGGTTGTGAAAATGGGGACCACACACATCAGCTGCAGAGACCGAACTGATTCCCCATCCAGCTCTGCTCCATCTGGGCTGAGGGAAGCGCTGAGGCCTGGTTCTGGCCTGTGAAATGGGAATGATGTGCTGGACTGTCTGGGAGGCAGGGATGACCCTTACCTTCTGCAGTAACAGAAACGGGACAGCAGATGGCGCCAGCCTCTGCCGCCTCCTCCCAAGGCAGGCAGCTGGGCTGGGCAGGGCTGGGCTGGAACCACGAACGGTTACCCTTTAGAAGGGGCAGGCGGGAGGCTGGAGCCTCGAGGGCTTTGGGACCAGATGGGCATCCAGCTGCCCTGGGAGGCCGGTTTCGCCGGCCACTCTGTAAACAGGTCCCCTCTGGTGGCCGCACTGCTCAGGCCGAGCTCTCCGGAGCTGGACAGCAGCACAGACTGATGCTCAGGGCGTTTGGGAGGGGCGGGAGGTGAGGTGGGATGGGCACAGTGCCCACCTGGTGTCTGCACCCCTCTGTTTAAGGGGTCACTCCACCGGCCTCTCCAGGCTGGTTTGAGGACCCTGGAGCTGCAGGCAGGACCAGGGGGAGTAGTAGTAGTCTGGGCTCAGACTCAGCTGGTCCCTGGATCTGCAGGGGAGTGCTGAGGGTGCTGTGTGCTGAATGGGGCTCCAGGGGAGGAGAGGTGCTGCCATCCAGGCAGGTGGCATGAGAGACCTGGACACGAGGCTGCACAGGGGCAGAGCCACGTCTCACAGAGTGAATGCAGGAAGTCAGCGGGTTTGCAGACCCTGAATCAACTTCTTTTCGAGGTAAAAAAAACAGGAGAGGTAGTAGCGGAAGCCAGACCCAGGAAAAATAGTGGTATTTGTAATCTGAGCCACAGACAGCGAGTGGAAGCAGGACACTCTCCACACAAGGCCCTCGCCCCAGTGCAGCGGGACTCCATCACGGTTGCCAGCTGGGAGGGACCAAGGGACAAAGAGAGCAGCCACCCAGAGGCCCTGGTGCAATGAAAGGACCCCCATCCGCTGTGGGTGGGGAGGGGATGGGGGAAAGGGTGAAGCCTTCAGAGCAAATGGCCACAGGGTAAGGGACTGCTTACCCAGAGGTCACAGGTAAAGGAGACACAGGTTTGGGTAGCCCAGGGTTCCATTTTTAGCTCTGCCTTTTACTGCTGTGTGCCCTGGAGGAAGTAGCTTGCCTTCTCTGTGCTGCAGTAGTCTCACCTGTACAATGGGCCACAGCCGCTCCTCACAGGAGTGTGGGGTGTTTGTGTGTGTGCCCCACCTGCCCTGAGGGCTTTCCACGCGCTAATCAGCAACCCTGTTCCACCACCCTCCCCTCCCCCAGCCTTCCAGGGACTGCACACGCCCCTCTGGACCTCTTGCATGGACTCTGGACAGGCCACTGCTCTCCTGTCTCCTTTTCAATCCCAGCTGTCACAGTCCCAGCAACAAAGAGATAGCACATGCCTGGGCCTCTACTTCCTGGAGCACCTGGGTTGACAGGAGCCAGCAACTGGGTTGCCGTGCCTATATTTTAGAAGCCAAAACTGAGGCTCAGAGAGGGGGAGCAGAGGTCCCTACCCACCTTTCTCCCTCCCTTCCCTCCCCCCACCCACTGCTCCTTGCCCCACCTCCCCCGCCTCCCCATCCCCACAACTCAGCCCAGCTCACCTGGTTGCCATGGTGTTGGAGGAGGAGGAAGAGGAGGAGGAGGAGATTTCTGAGAAGCAATCCAAAAGTACACACCAGCTGGCCTCTCCTTTCTCCCTCCCTCCAGCTTCAAAGCCTCCTTTTGTGCAGGTAGGCGGGGCCTCTTCCTGGCGAGGCAGCAGAGAGCAACGAGTTCAAGAAGGCAGAGGGTTCAGGTAGTGGGTTCTGGGACCTCAACCTCACCCAGCAGATTTTCAGGACCTAAGCCTAACCTTCGACACTAACCCTTGACACTTGACCCCTGACAACAAGCCTGATAATCCTAACAACTCTAAAAATTCTAACCCTAATCCTATCCCCAACCCCAAACCCACCTCACCACACCCAACCCTATCCCTAACCCTAATCCTAACCCATCTTTTCATTACAAATTCATCTTTTGCAAAGTAAATTTACCATTAGCAAAGCAAATAAACTTTTTCCACTTCAAGTTCATCTCTTGCAAAGCAAATTTGTTTTTTTGCATATAAAATTCATTTGTTGCAAAGTAAATTCACCTTTTCGCCCTAACGGGTTTAGCTGAAAGAATAGATTGTTGGCCTGTGGACTCAAGGACCCAAGGTTTGATTCCTGTCTAGGGCATGTACCTTGGTTGTAGGCACATCCCCAGTAGGGGGCTTGCAGGAGGCAACTGATCGATGTTTCTAACTCTCTATCCCTCTCCTTTCCTCTCTGTAAAAAATTAATAAAATATACTTTAAAAAAAAGAAAAGAAAATTCACCTTTTCTATTTCTGACCCTGACCCTGACCCAGACCCTGACCTCAATCCCTAACCCCTAAACCCTAATGCTAACTCTAAACTTTGACATTTGATCCCTTACTATGACCCTTTATATTTGACATTTAATGACTGGAACTTGTCCTATGAACCTTTGACTCTTGACACATTACACTTTGACCCCAATCTTAGATCATAAGCCTTCACAAACCCTAACAGCCCTAACCCTACACCCTAGATTTGACCCTAGACACTAGATCCTTGACTTTTGAACCTTGACATGCTGACCCTTGACTTTTGACTTTTGACCCCTTACCCATGTTCTTTGGTTTTTCCACACTAACCCTTGACATGTGATCTTTGATACCAAGCCTAACAATGCTAACAACCCTAAAAATTCTAACCCTAACCCTAATACCATCCCTAACAACAACCCCACAATACCCCATTCAACCTTATCCCTACTCCTAACCCTAACCCACCTTTTCAGTTCAAATTCATCTTTTGCAAAGTAAATTCATAATTATCAAAGCAAATTCATCTTTTCCAATTTAAATTCCTCCTTTGCAAAGCAAATTCATATTTTGCCAAGCAAATTCATTTTGTGCATATCAAATTCATCTGTTGTAGCCGAAACTAGTTTGGCTCAGTGGATAGAGCATCGGCCTGCAGACTAAAAGATCTCAGGTTCGATTCTGGTCAAGGGTATGTACCTTGGTTGTGGGCACATTCCCAGTAGAGGGAATGCAGGAGGCAACTGATTGATGTTTCTCTTTCATCGATGTTTCTAACTCTCTATCCCTCCCACTTACTTTCTGTAAAAAAAAAATAAATAAATCATCTGTTGCAAAGCAAATTCACCATTTTTACTTTTGACCCTGACCCTGACCCTGACCCTAACCCCTAAACCCTAACCCCAATTTTGACCCCTGACCTTTGACCCCTGATTCATGACCTTAGAAATTTGACCTTTGGCATCTGGCTTTTGATCGTAACTATTGATTTTGACTCCCTGACACTTTTCATTTGACCTCTGACCTTTAGTGCTTGAAACTTGCCCTTTGACCTTTTATGTCTGACACTTTGACACTTGACCTTCAATCATGACCCTTTGCAAAACCTAACAACGCAAACTGTACACCAGAAATGTCAAACTGGTGACACCATAGACCGAATGCAGCCCACAATTAATATTTTTGTGGCCCAGCTAATATAATAGTATGTAAGATGTGTTTTAGTAAAAATTTCATAACTTAATTTTTATAATATCCTGTTATACATAATCTTATATAATAAAAGGATAATATGAAAATTGTCCCCTTGACCGGGAGTTCGATCAAGAGTTCAACCATGGGGCATGGCTGCCTCTATGTGGTCAAAGATCCTGCCCCCATGTGGATATAAGATGGCCACCACAAGATGGCCAGCAGGGTAGGGCAGTTGGTAGGGACCAGGCTGGCAGAGAAGAGTGTTGCATTCATCCAACCACCTGCAGCTCCTCCCCGCCCAGCCCCATCCCCGATTGGCCCCTCCACCCCAATCAGGAGCAAGGCTGGCCATTCAGCTGCCCATGGCCTCTCCTCCTGGTGGCCCAGTCCAATCAATCAGCCCCCATTCGGGCAGGCTGGCAGGACCCCACCCATACATCAATTTGTGTACCGCACCTCTAGGCCCAAATAATAAAAGAGTAATATGCAAATTAACCATCACTCAGTTACACTCACAAAGCTGCACCCACCAGCCAATCAGGAGTGAGTGTGCAAATTAACCCAACCAAGATGGCTGTGGCCACAGAGAGAGCAGGAGGAAGGCTTGGGTTTCCTAGGTGATGGAGGAAGCCAAGCTTTCTGCATACCCTGGCCAGCCCAGGCCTCCACTCCAGGCTACAAAGTTTCAATTGTAGAAGATAAATAAATCCCAGATACCAGGGCCTCCGCTTGGGTCGGTAGGGGGCATGGCTGGCCTGAAAACCACCACAGGCCCCTCACCCAGGCTGCCCCATTCCCCAAGGGAACTCCTGCCCTGATCCAGGACACCCTTCAGGGCAAACCAGCTGGCCCCAACCCATGCACCAAGCCTCTATCCTATCTAATAAAAGAATAATATGCAAATTGACTGTCACTCCAACACACAAGATTGCTGTGTCTATGTGGTCAAAGATCCTGCCCCCATGTAGGCACAAGATGACCACCACAAGATGGCCAGCAGGGGAGGGCAGTTGGGAGGTACCAGGCCTGCAAGGGAGAGTAATTGTGGGCAATTAAGCCAGCAGGGGAAGACAGTTGGTAGGGATCAGGCTTGTGAAGAGGGAAGTGGGGGCAATCAGGCTGGCAGGGAAGCAGTTAGGCATCAATCAGTCTGGCAGGGAAGTGGTTAGGGGGTGATTAGGCTGGCAGGCAGAAGTGGTTAGGGGCAATCAGGAAGGCAGGCAGGTGAGCAGTTGGGAGCCAGCGATCCTGGATTGTGAGAGGGATGTCCAACTGCCCGTTTAGGCCTGATCCTACTGGATCAAACATCCCTCGAGGGGTTCCAGATTGGAGAGGGTGGAGGCTGGGCTAAGGGACACCCCCCCCACACCATGCATGAATTTCTAAAAAAAGAATAATATGTAAATTGACCTCTAGTTCTTTATAATTGACTACGACATTAAGTAATGACTGATTGCTATAATTGTGTTACATTAATTTCCCTTATGTGCCTTACACACAGGCGCACCATTTCTCTTCACTAATACTAGAAGTGAATATTTTAGCAGCTGATTGTCACATCATTAGTCTTGGACTGACTTGTTTGGTGTGCACAACAGGAAATATTTTGCTTTCAGAGAACAAGAAAAATAGGTTTATTTGCATTATGTTTATTAATTTGTGCAGTTATTCAGTGCCTGGGAAGTTAATGTTCAAGAAAAAATATTAATTTTTGCCGAGATGGGTTTGGCCCAGTGGATAGAGCGTCAGCCTGCGGACTGAATGGTTCCAGGTTCGATTCCGGTTAGGGCAGGTACCTTGCTTGTGGGCACATCTCCAGTGTGGGGCGTGCAGGAGGCAGCTGATTGATGTCTCTCTCTCATTGATGTTTCTGACTTTCTATCCCTCTCCCTTCCTCTCTGTGAAAAATCAATAAAATATATTTTTAAAAAAAAGAAAGAAAAAATATTAATTTTTATTAAAATATTCTATTATTTTACATTGATGACTAGAGGCCCGATGCACGAAGATTCATACAGGAATAGGCCTTCTTTCCCCTAGCTGCTGGCACCGCTTTTGCTCTGGCCAGAGCTGCCTTCCGCCTTTGCCTTGTTGTGTCAATTTGCATGTTCCCTCCTTATTGGCTGTGGGTGCCGCCACCTTTGTCATGGAGTCATAGTCAATTTGCATATTCTGCCTTTATTAGATAAGATTACTCATTTATTTCAGCCCTTTGTATTCAGCATGTCTCTATCAAAATCAAGTGGTAGTAAAAATAAACGAAACATTGCTGGCAAACATTGAAATTTCCCAGAAAAGTGGGAATTGGAGTATTTTTGCTGCGAGGTAAAAATAAAATAATCTACTTGAGATGAAATAATGCTATTAGTGTGCCAAAGTTACATAACATTAATTGTCACTATGAACAACATAAATCAAAATATGGTAATTATGAGGGATTAATGAGACAGAAAAGTTGAAAGAGCTCAAGTTGGGACTGTAAAAGCAATAGTACATGTTTACTCAAATGTCACAAGAAAGTGAAGAGGTCAGCCATGCATGCCAGCTACATCTTGCCAGAGTTGATAGCTAAACACTCGAAACCTTTTAGTGAAGGTGATGTCATCAAGGAATGCCTAATTGAAGCTGCAGAAATTGTTTGTCCTGTCTCTGTGTGTGTCCAGTGATCCCATTTCTGGGTATCTACTCAGGACTGAAGGTGCAACCTCAGTTCCCTGCACACCTGTGTCCACAGCAGCACCATTCACAATGACCCAAGGGTAGGGGCCGCACAGGTGTCCATGCACCGATGGTAGATAAACAGTGAATGTCCAGCTGTAGGAAGGAATTTTTCTCAGCCTTGAAAATGGGAGAGATTCTGATTCATGCTACAACCTGGAGGAGCCTTGAGGAGGTGCTAAGTGAGCTAAGCCAGTCACAACAGGACACGGACTGCGGGATTCCCTATGTCTGAGGCACCTGGAGAGGCCAAGGTCACAGAGAGAGGAAGAGAATGCTGGGAGCCAGGGCTGTGTGAGCAGAGAGGGAGGCAGTGTTTGGTGGAACAGTTTCCATTTGGGAAGATGCGAAGGTGCTGGAAGTGGGAGGTGGTGATGATTGCACAGCAGTTTGAACTTTTGTGCAAAGGAACTTACCTTAGAAATGGTTACACTGTAAATTTTGTTACGTGTATTTTACCACAATTACAACAACTGTCTGACTATCCATCTCTCGGTCATTTCACTGCTCTGGTGAGAACAGAATGCACTGGCATGTACAAACCAGAAAACACACATTCTGTGATCTTGGTGAGGTCTTTGCATTTAAAACTGGTGTTAAAACACAAACAAAAGACCTAAAACTGGTGTCACAAAATGCAATGATGAATAAAATTAATTTTTTAAATTATTTTATTAGTATTATTAATTTTATTAGCTTTTGTTCCGAATACCAACCATGTAAATTTTTATTTGTTACTTAAAACCACATTAGCCTGGTCGGTGTGACTCAGTGGTTGGGTGTTGACCTACGAACTAGGAGCTCACGGTTCAATTTCCAATCAGGGCACATGCCTGGGTTGCTGGTTCGATGCCCAGTGTGGGGCGTGCAGGAGGCAGCTTATTGATGATTCTCATTTTTTTTTTCTCTCTCTCTCTCCCTTCCTCTCTGAAATCAATAAAATCTATTTTAAAAAACACACCCATTAAATAGCAAATTAAAAAATGCCATGACAAGTCAGATGACAAGTCAGAAGGAGTGAAAGTGGGGAGATGAGGCCTTGAGATCAGGTGCTCCCAGGTGACAGGAAGACGGCCTGGTTCTGGCCCATCACATTATGCCACACATGGCAGACCATTGATGGCCTCTGCGGTTATTATTATTATTATTTTTTAAATATATTGATTTTTCACAGAGTGGGAGAGGGAAAGTCAAAAACATCGATGAGAGAGAGACATCGATCGGCCGCCTCCTGTACACCCCAGCACACCCCACACTGGGGATGTGCCTGCAAGCGAGGTACATGCCCCCGACCAGAATCGAACCCAGGACCTTTCAGTCCGCAAGCCAACGCTCTATCCACTGAGCCAAACCGGTCTCGGCCCTGTGCGGTTATTGGCTTGTGCATCCATTCACTCACCGTTCACACTGCACTGCCTCCTCACCAGCCCTGGGACAGGACGTGGGAGATGGAGGTCAGATCAGGGCCAGGGGGGGTATTGCAGGAGAGTGGACAGCTCCGACTGTGCGTGGCATTACCAGGGCTGCATGTCACCAGTGCTGACGGTGCAAGGTCAACAGAACAAAGAGGACGTCCCTTCGCCTCCCCGTGTCTCAGTTTCCTTCACCTTGGTTACCAGTGAGTGCACTTCTCCAGCTCTGAGGATCTGGTCTCACCTTCCCCACAACAGGAGCCCTGGAGACCTGCCTTTCCCTCCAGGAGGGTGTGGGCGCCCCCTGGAGGCAACCAGCGGAAAGGGGCCGGGCCTCCACTCCCCTTTAACAAAGGCCTGTCTGCACGTTTGTCTCTTCAGATAACTCTGGGGCCTTAACAATTGCAACCGCTCTGCAGGGTAATACAGTGACATAGCTACAGTGACATAGCCACCGTGAGAAATGCATAGAGGGCTCTGGAGCCTCCTGGGTTCGTGAAAATGGGGACCACACACATCAGCTGCAGAAACCGAACTGATTCCCCATCCAGCTCTGCTCCATCCGGGCTGAGGGACCCACCGAGACCTGGTTCTGGCCTGTGAAATGGGAATGATGTGCTGGACTGGCTGGGCGGCAGGGATCACCCTTACCTTCTGCAGTAACAGAAACGGGACAGCAGATGGCGCCAGCCTCTGCCGCCTCCTCCCAAGGCAGGCAGCTGGGCAGGGCAGGGCTGGGCTAGAACCACCACCGGTTACCCTTTAGAAGGGGCAGGTGGGAGGCTGGAGGAGGGCTTTGGGACCAGTGGGCATCCAGCTGCCCTGGGAGGCCGGTTCCGCCTGCCACTCTGTAAACAGGTCCCCTCTGGTGGCCGCACTGCTCAGGCCCAGCTCTCCGGAGCTGGACAGGAGCACAGACGGGAGGTGAGGTGGGATGGGCAGAGTGCCCACCTGGTGCCTGCACCCCTCTCTCCAAGGGGAATCACCCCACTGGCCCCTCCCAGGCTGGTTTAAGAACCCTGGAGCTGCAGGCAGGACCAGGGGGAGTAGCTGCAGTCGGGTTCAGACTCAGCTGGTCCCTGGAGCTGCAGGGGAGTGCTGAGGGGGCTGTGTGCTGAATGGGGCTCCAGGGGAGGAGAGATGCTGCCACCGAGGCAGGTGGCATGAGAGACCTGGACACGAGGCGGCACAGGGGAGGAGCCATTCAGGAAATCAGCCAGTTTGCAGACCCTGAATCAATTTCTTTTCGAGGTAAAATAAAATCTGCCGGAGAAGGCAGGTGGCGGAAGCCAGGCCCAGGAAAAACAATCTAAGTCACAGACAGGGAGGGCAGGTGGGGTGTTCTCCGCACAAGGCCCTCGCCCCAGTGCAGGGGGCTCCACCACGGTTACCCGCTGCAGGAAGATGCAGGGTACCTCCCAGCCTACCCTTACCTCCCAGGCTTCCCCCTAACGAGTCCAGCCTGGACCTCCGCTTCCTGGAGCACCTGGGTTGACAGGAGCCAGCAATTGGGGTTGTCATGCCCATATTCTAGATCAGGCCTCACAGACCACCGGTTGGTGACTGCTGTTTTAGATGCCAAAACTGAGGCTCAGAGCGGGGAACCAGAGGTCCCTACCCCAGTCCACCTCCCCCTCAACTCAGCCCGGCTCACAGGTGGCTCCCCCAGCTGCCGCCTGGTTGTAGTGGTGTCGGAAAAGAAAGAGGAGGAGGAGGAGGAGAAGGAGGAAGAGATTTCTGAGAAATAATCCAAAAATACACACCAGATGGCCTCTCCTTCCTCATTCCCTCTCTCCAGCTTCAAAGCCTCCTTTTGTGCAGGTAGGCGGGGCCTCTTCCTGGCCTGGCAGCCGAGAGCAAAGGAGTTCAAGGAGGCAGAGGGTCCAGGTAATGGGTTCTGGGACCCCAACAAAAAAACCTAAACAAGCACAATCCAGTCATCACATCCACGGCACTTGCCCAAATGAACTAGAAACTTATGTCCACACAAAAACCTGCACACAAATGTTTATAGCAACTTTACTTATTTTAAAATATATTTTATTGATTTTTTTTTTACAGAGAGGAAGGGAGAGGGAGAGTTAGAAACATCGATCAGTTGCCTCCTGCACGCCTCCCACTAGGGATGTGCCCGCAACCAAGGTACATGTCCTTGACCAGAATTGAACCTGGGACCTTTCAGTCCGCAGGCTGACGCTCTATCCACTGAGCCAAACTGGTTTCGGCAACTTTACTTATTTTAAAATTATTTTTTAGTACCTTATATTTTTTAATCCTTGTTACATAAATTTACTACTATATAAAGCAGCATTGTAAGACATGCTAAAAAATATAAAGATCCATATAATAATCACCTGCTTATTTTTCCTGTCATTTAAGAAATAAAGCATTACCTAAGTCGTTGGTTTTCCCTGGTAATCTGCCATCCTCTTCCCTATAGTAACTTTAATTATAATTGCCAGAACTTTGGAAGCAACAAAGATGTCCTTCAGTAAGTGAATAAATGGTAGGGTATCCAGATGAAAGAATATTGTTCAGTTTGTAAAGTATATGAGTTATTGTCCTGGCTGGTTTGGCTCAATAGATAGAGCGTCAGCCTTCGGCCTGAAGGGTCCCAGGTTCGATTACAGTCAAGGGCATATGTCTAGGTTTCGGGCTTGATCCCCAGTAGGGGGTGTGCAGAGGCAGGCGAACGATGATTCTCTCTCATTATTGATATATATTTTTAAAATAGATTTTATTGATTTTTTACAGAGAGGAAGGGAGATAGTTAGAAACATTGATGAGAGAGAGACATCGATCAGCCGCCTCCTGCACACTCCCACCGGGGATGTGCCCGCAACCAAGATACATGCCCTTGGCCAGAATCGAACCTGGGATCTTTCAGACCGCAGGCTGATGCTCTATCCACTGAGCCAAACCGGTTTCGGCTCATCATTGATAATTCTATCTATATCTTTTCCCTTCCTTTCTCTGAAATCAATAAAAATAAAAAATAAAAAAGTATATGAGTTATCAAGACATGAAAAAACATGGAGGAAACTTAAATACATATTATTAAGGGAAATATGCCAATCTGAAAATGCTATATGTAATATGATTCCAACTATAGGACATTCTGAAAAAGGTGCAACTATGGAGACAGTTAAAAAAAAAAATCTGTGGTTGCCAGGAGTTAGGAGGGAGGGATAAATAGGTAAACCACACAGGATCTTTAGGATGGTGAAACTAATCTGTGTGATTCTATAATGTTGAGTTAGTGTTGTGATACATTTGTCAAACCCCTACAATATACGCCAAGATGAACCCTAATGTAAATTATGAATTGGTGGCAATAGTGTCGTGTTAATGTAGGCTCATCAGTTGTAACAAATGTGCCTCTCCCATGTGAGATCAAAAGAAGCAGAGGTTGGGGAGGAGGCAGCTGGTATATGGGGAGTCTCTGTACCTTCCATCAGATTTGTTAACCTAAAACTGTTGTAAAAAAAGAACGAATTTTGTAAAAAGTCTTTACCACAAGACTTCCCAGAGCCATTACTGTTGGGATATTATATTCCAGACGCACAAGAGGTGACATAAGAAGCACTTCCCCAAACTCATTTCAGTGCTGCTATGGAACATCTTTGAGCATTACATACCTCATAAGCAATTCATGCTCTCAGCCATTCCATTCTCTCCTACCCCTTCTACCATGGCTCTAGTCCAGCTCTTACCCTTTCTCTGTCCCCTAGATCTGGTCTTATCCCTCACACTGTTCTCAGTAGCTGCCTAAAACCCAAATCTATGTCTCTCCACTGTTCACAACACTTCAAGCTAAACCCCTTTGTAGGGTATAGGAAGCCCCGTGACCTGCCCTCTCCTGTTCACATACCTTAGAAACATGGAGCTGCTGTACTTCCCTGAAAGTTCAGTTTTCTTGTAGGGCTCTCTCTGTTTACACCCTACTGTGTGTCTGGACTACTCTTCTCCCCACCCATGGTTAGCTACTCCCTCTCCTCTAAGTCTACTGCCCCATGACACCGCGAGCTGAAGCGTGGGGACTGGGTCCAATTCCTTTCTTCTGATCTCGTCTTTCCAAATTCTAGAAGCCAATGGGCTCCAGGCTCAGTGCTCTTCTCATGGGGCTTTCTTTCTTAGGTGACAGCCCGTCTCAAGGCTTTACAGACCATCAGTCTCGAACAGCTCCCAGACCGACACTCCAGCCAAACCATTTCCAGTGCAGACACTGACCCTTGTCTGTCTGCTCCTTTTCCAGATCCCCACACAGCTGGCTGCTTATTCAGGCCTCAGTTCAAATGGCACCTCCTCCTGACTTCCCCATTCCAACGGTCCCATACCCACTCTTCCCCCTTAACTTACCTTGTATTGTTAGTGTTTGAAATGACACTACCACACTAGCCTATGAGATTGGGGAGTTTTGATCCATTATTTCAGAGCCTAAGCCACTGTTTGGCACATTGCAAATACTAAGCAGTTGTTGAATGAATGAATGCCTAACACAGGTCTGGCACATGCTACTTGCTAATGTTTGAGTGATTAAGTGCTCGACAGTGTGCTACATGCACCTCAGGAACCGCTTCCTTTCACCTAAGTATTACCATTAGCCTATTTCACACTGAGACATGGGGTGTATTCCTTGCCCGGGTCACCTAGTAAGAAGGGATATGAATACTGGCATCGTGATCCAAGTTTTCTTTCTCAGCCACTGTGCTGAGCTCTCACATCTGGAAGTATTCACAAGGCAGGGAAGCAGGGAAGGGGGAAATGCTTCCAGCTCCCATGTTCTGTGACTCTAGCAGGTGCAGATTTCCACGGTTTCCTCAGCTCACAGCTCCGGACACTGCTGGATAAAGGCCCCTTTCTGATGGCCTGGGCCTGGCCCCTGGGTTTGCCCCACACAGGAAATGAGGGAACTGGCCCCCAGAAGCTGAAAACAGGGTGGAACTCACCCTCCCCCAAGAGTGACACACAGTAATAGCACGCCCACAACGCTTCCCTGCAATATTTATTCAGGAATTTACACATACACAGGAGAAAGGCAACCAGGGATCCTGGTTCCCACAGCTGAAATCTTTTAAGCAACGTTTTCTTGTTTTACTTTTCCAGTAGGTGAACAATGACTGAGGGGAAAGCTGCCCAGGCTCCTGCCTCACACACCTGGCCCAGGTGGGGAAACAGAGCGGCCTGGGATACACAGGCATGAACGAGTGATTAGCAGGTTGGGAGAGGGGGAAGGAGGAAGAGAGCCATCAATGAGATTGCAGTTCTTTTTTTAACTGTAAGAAAAACTGGCAACAGTTTTAGGCTGTTGATAAATTAATTCCTCTCTGTTGTAAACCTAAACCTGAAAAACCAAAAACAAAAATATCCAGAGCAGATGGGAAGAGAGTGGGAGGTGGAAAACACACACACACACACACACACGCACACGCACACGCACACGCGCGCGCGCGCGTACATACAGAGTACACTGGTTAAGCTCTGCATTCCCTCTGGAAGGGCTGGTCCTCCAACTGTGGACCCAGATCTTACTGCAGGCAGGATGGAGGCAGGGAAAGGGCTGTGTGTTTTGTGAGGGACCTTCACAAGTCTTTGGTGCTAATAAAGGCTGACTTAAGCAGCATGTCCTGAAGCTTCAGATCCAGAAAGCAATGCAGGGGACCGGAGAGTAACATTTTTGCTCATCCTCAGAGATGATGGGGTTTGTATCTCCCCAAGGTTAGGGATCAACCTGATCTAAGACCCAGTAAATATTTGATTTCAGTACTTTCTTCATTCCCATAAATCATGGGAGCATACTGCCCCCTCCCCTCTTCAATGAATAATTTAAATTAGAAAGTTTATTAACACACATGGAAGTACCTCCAAACCCTCTCCTCTTCGCCTAAAACACAACACCTACAGATCCTTCTGAGAATCTGATTGGAGGTTTAACCTTCCACCATTAAGTGCCTTCTGCCAACAATTCCTAAGGTGCTGGTGCAGGAGAGGACTGGGGCGGCGGGGAGGAAGTCGGGATGGCGAGGGGACATGTACAATATAAAACAACAGAGAGGTCTGCGTGTCTGGGAGGTGGCTGGGCTGGGCAGAATGCCAAACCCCAAATGACAGATTGAGCAATTTCTAAACCAAATGGAGAGAAGTAGGAAGAGGGGGAGGTGTGAAAGAGTTGGAGAAAGAGGGAAAGGGCGGGGAGAGAGGGCGCAGAGGCGAGCAGCAGCCACAGAGGTGATTTGTTTTCACTTCCACATCTGGGAGCTGAGAGTCTGACTTGCCGCCTGTCCATTTCCGCCGCTCATCGACTGTCCGTAGCTCAGCATGCCATTGGCTCCGCAGAAGTTCATCCCAGCCATCTGCTGGGTCATCTGAAAGGGAGAGCGGAGACTTTCAGACCGGGGTGTGGGCATGCAGCCAGTCAGGGCCAAAGGCAGGGCAGGGGTCCTTCCGTCAGTGGGGATGGGGAGAAAGAGAGACAAAGGAGAACCCTGTTGTGGTGCTTAACTGCTCTGAACCTCAAGAGAGCATGTCAGGGACACCAGGCCACGTAAATGAAGGACTTTGCAAAAGAGAGAGATTGACAGAGACTAGCCATACTCAGGGAGGGAAAGAAGGAATCCTGGAGCTAGACAACGTAAAAACGGCGTGAGAAGTTCATTGTTTTCTCCTTCCAGGCCCTCATCCTAAACGGAAGGGGCCGACTGTTCATTTGCCGCCGTCGACAACCCCGAGAGTACAGAGAAGCCCCTTCGCCAGCGCCCTGCCTGATCTCCAGCAGAGTTATTACTGCCAGGGAAAGTGCTTGCGCACGCTCAAGCAGAGAGAGAGAGGAACCCGAGTGTTCAGATGAACAAAGGAAGGAACACAAAAAAGCCCAACGTGTGTTCGGTGCCCGAGAAGGGAAGTCGTCGGGAGAAAAGGGGCAGTGGGGTCAGGGCCTGTTTTTGAATTAGAGGGAAAGACCGGCCTCTGGCAGAAACAGAAGAAACAATCTATCAGAGCAAAATGCCTTACATTTCCTAAGCCCAGGACATTTTTTCCAGAAGTTCTTTTCTTTAGGAGAAAAAGTCTATTTTTCTTCCACCAACTTTTAAAGAAAATGTCAAGCTCACAAAAAAGCTGAAAGAAACTGTACAACAAAGCCCATCTATTTATTCCTTTCTTAAATTCACCAATTATTAGCATTTTGTCACCTTTTCTGATACATCTGTATAAACTTGAAAATTTTTGATGGGCTCTCAAAACTAGATATTGTGACATTTCACCCATTATGTACGTCAGTAATATAACAAATAACACGTTCCTGGAACAACGATAACAATGAACATGCTCAAGAGATTTAAGATGAATGCAATATTCTGACATGCATTTCATTTTCATATCTCTTTAGTCTCCTTTAATCTAGAACACTTCCCCCGCCACATTTTTCTTTTTTTTTCTGACACTGTTTTAAGAATCTAGGCCACTTACTTGATAGAAAATCCTTCCATTTGGATTTTATATGATTGAATCCATTTCTGGCAAGAATTTATGTAGGGGATATTGTGCCCTTCTTAGGCCTTAGTGCAAGATACCAGAAAGTACATGATATTAATTGGTCCCACTGTTGGTAATTTTACGTTTGATCACTTGGCTAAGGTAGTAACTGCCATTGTTTTTCATTGTAATGAATACATACCTGAAGCATATTTCTTTGAGAATAGGTGTTATCTATTTTCCTACAATTAGTAGTTGTCATTCTTCTCTGTGTGTTACGATCCATCAGTGCCATTTTTAGTTCAAGAGCACCCTCTTCTGTTAGTACGGGGAAATGACTATTTTTGCAGGGAAAGAGATGGTGAAATACACCATCCTTCAAAGAGCAATTCTCCCGGTAAGTCATCCCACCTCCCCTAGAAGCCATGTTTTCCAGGGCTACCATCTATCATATGTGTTTTGTCCCTTATTTTTGATTCTCCATATAACTAGAGCCCTAATCTACCAGGTCTCAGATCTCTTCTCAGCATGTTTCCAGTCAGGGTAGTCTTTCTCTTTCTGGGGATGATTTCATCTATGGTCTGTCACCTTCTCCGTGATGCTGGCTCTGCTGGGTTTGGGTGTTTATATGCCGACTGTCACGTCATTTGAAGTCTGTAGCATTCTGTCTACTGAACGTGGTAGTCGCGGGTAAGTTATGGGAGAGGTTTTATTTGTGCTCCCTGTTTATCAGTATAGGTTGTTTTTGTTTTGATGGATGCGTGGAGAGATTTAGGTTTTGGCAGTTATCTTTATTCTACAGGAATCCAGAACTCTGCAGAAAGCCTGAATTTGGATAACCTTCTAGAAAGAAGAAGAAGAAGGAGAAGAAGAA
>PVJN01025992.1:0-29494 GCA_004026805.1 Lasiurus borealis
CTACCTTTTGAAACCAGACATTTCGCATTAATAGAAGCCACAGTGCCAGACAAATCCTGCCCATCCCCCCTCACTGATAAATTTTACTCTGTTGGCGACAATGCATTCCTTCCAGATGGTTTAGGTTAAGATTGGGAAAGTTGTGTTTTTACTGGATTGAATCACAGCACTTGGCTGACACTCCTTAGATTTATCAGCTAATTGCAGACACTTTGGGAGAATAATGCAGCATGTGTTTATGATGACAAACCCTGCTAGTGTGTCTTTGTGCTCAAAGATTCAGGGGTGTTGCCTTTACTGACCCCTGGTTAAGCGTTAGAGTTGGATCAAAAACATTGGTTCAAAGTCAAGAACTTACATGGGTGAAAATATTTCATTTATGTGTTTTGGTGGAGTTGGGGATGGAGACAAAGTAGATCCAATAGCTCAACCTTTATTCTTAAACTGTTTTGGATATCTTTTGTTGTGGATGATAAAATGATTTATTGAGGGATGTCAAATGCCTTAGGAATTTTATTTAACACATCAAAAAAAATAGCTGCATGGTTGTTCTAATGCCACTATTTAGTAAGTTTCTCCATGTGGATGAATTGTTTCTTCCAATGTGGCCTGTTTGAAGACCTGCCTGCAGACATGTTGAAGGGGGTAACTCCATCATCGCAACCACTGGCTGAGGTGGCCCTTCGGGCAGGAAGACCAAGGATAGCAAATGGGGGGAGAGATTGAACAATCAACATCGTTCAAGTCAGACAGTTGTCACCTGGGATTTGAGTGCCTACACATCAAGCCTTCATCCTAGGACATCACTGCATACATAAGAGACCTAGAGGACCAACCCTAGGAAAGGGAGGACGAGGAAGCCAACATGGAAACGTGGATACCTAGGATCTATCCTTGGGGTGCCTGGTCCCAAGTCAGAGTGACAATGAAGGGCACTCAAAAGCTAGTGGTGACTCCAGGCCCCAGAGCCAGCTGTGAAAGGACCACTGACTCTCACGAAGGTGGGCAATGGATTGTGGGGGTTGGAGGCACACGAATCATTCTCCAATTGGAACAGGTTTAGGCACTAGCAAGAAGCTGATCCTGTGTTTGGGGTGGGGGCAGAGATGGCTGGGAAAGCCAGAGGCCCAGGAAAGAAGCAAAAGCTGACAGAAAGACAAATTGTTTCCTACTGCAAAATCAGGGGGAAGCTGAAAACAAATAGCAGAATCAAAGTGTGACAATGCCTTTAAATTGTACAAGTGTGGGAAAGAATGTCAGGAAAGTAGCTGGAAATCTGAATTTCAGTACTGTCAAGAAAAGACATACTGTTTTTTATGAGTTTCAGGTATATATTACCTAAAATACATGGTTGTGAGGGAACCTGTACATTTTAATGTTTTGTCTGAAGCGTGTTGTTCATTTCCTTTCACAATGCTTCTCTATGCGGACGCCCAGCTTTCTCTCTGGAATGGGTAAATATTATCTCTTCAGAGAAACTAGCTTGTTTTCATTCTACAGCTTGAGAATCTCATAAATATCGTCTGTCCTCATTTGCTACTGGAAAGCTTAGAACTAAATCCATGAGCCATTCTTAGCAAGGAAATAAACTCTGCACAGTATATTTTTCTTGTGATGTTCTCACTCCTTATTTCATCTCCCTCTTATTTTCCCTTTAATCCATTTCCTCCCCTTTTGCAATTTGTGTATCTTTTATTTTATTGTAACCTGTGATGTATGTTTTAGTTAAGCTGGAACAAAGTAGCACATGCAAATAAATATATCAACACAAGAGTATTTCCCAATGAAAAAAGATACTTTTCCTTTTACTGACCTAGTGTTATAATTTCACTGTCAATTTCTCTAACAAATGCCCCTTTCATAAATAGAAAAATGACTTTCTTCAGCTCTCTGAACCATCTCTATTTCCAAATTAAGGCCCAAATAAAGGTAATGCATTTGCTTGGTAAATTAATTCAGTGTCCTATACTTGTTTAAAATGCTTAGTTGAAATTTTAAGAAACATGACTTAGAAATGGTGGAGAGAAGCTTAAACCCTACCAGTCAGATACCCTGCTTTGGCCAGAAGCAACCTTCTTTACTGCCTCCCTAAGTGGTCATGGGGTTCTTCTATAACTCCCCCAACCTTACAGGACTCTTATTTGGGAGAAGACTACATTTCCACTGAAATAAGGGTAGCGGGCCCTGCTGAAGAGTGGGACACAACAAAGCAGCCCTCAAAACCCTCTCCCTCAATTTCTTGCTGGACTTTTCTTTAAAAAAGGGAACTGCATACAGTCATGTGAAAATGATCCTCTAGGGTTGGCCATCTCCATCCTACTCTCCAGCTTTATCTATTATCATTCTTTTTGTTGTTGTTGTTGATTTTTCAAGCTCCTTGTGTTCCAGCTAAAGAATTTATGTATTTCTACTTTCTCACCTTTGTTAATGCCATTCCCTGCCTGGACCCCAACCTTCCCCTAACTCACTTCACCCCACTTGATTGAGTCCTACCTTCAGCATCCTTGGCTTCCATGAAGTCCTTCCCAATGTACCAGACTTCAGTGATCTCTCCATTCTCCCACCCCCGTGAACTCCGTAGGTCCTTCTGTTTGTCCCTTCATGCCAGCACCTACCATAGATGACCGGCCATTGTTATTTATCCTTTCACTTGTAAGTTCTGTTTCCCCAACATCTCTCTATAGCTATGTCTGGCATATCATAGACTCAGTAAATATCTGCTGAAAGAACCAATGAATGATTCTTATGACTTTTGGAAAAGCATCTAACACAATATTGGCTCATTGCATGTTTGACATTAAGGGTACTAGTAAAGCACTCCCCAACCAACCAACCACTGCAACATAATGTCCTTGACTCTTCCTATCTTGGTAACTAAAAGCAAATCTTACTTCTCTCTCTTAACAAAATAAGCTGTGCTTTGACTGTTTTATTTCCTCTCCTTCTAGATTTTGAAGAAGTCCTGCATTGAAATTCTAGCAGCTGAACCATCCACCATATGTGCAGGAGGTAAGTTGAGATTAAGTGCTAATCACTGTTATACAAATGATATTTTGAGCTCAAATCACATGTTGGCTTCATTGGTGGGATAAAAGGGAAGAAAGCAGGAAGAGGGAAGGTAGAGAGAGGAGTAAAAAATTGCTAAATACATTTGCTTTTAGGAAAAAAAGAAAAGAAAGAAGCAACATGTCAGTTGTTTGAAACTTTGAAAAAGTCTGTCTAAACTCTCTTTACATCAGATTATTTATTTGCACACATCACCATCAACAACCCTGCCTTGGACAGAGGTGGAGTCTAACCCTTCATGCTCAGGGCAGCCCTGCCACCCCGAATGCTAACCTATTTAATTATTTACTTAGTTGCTGGCCCCTCTCCATAGTTAATGTATTAATATTAATTAATTGCTCAACCTGCCAGTCCTCATAAAATAGTGTTGGCAACTCCAGTTGTCTTAGTAAAAGACCATTATAATTTTGTCCTTTATACAGGAAGTCTATGCTTACACAAAGAATCAGCCTTTTGGAAATCACAATATTTTCTCTAACTGATCCAAATCGGGATCTCATTTTTGTCTTGTATTGTAACAGACTGCAAACTTCAGCTATGCTGGCTCTTTTTGTATAATCGCTGACAGGTTTCCCCTCACTCTTAAGTACCTACTGAATGTCAGGCACTGTCCTGGGTGCTGAAGATACAAAAGGATGAACCCTCTCCTTGAAGGCTAGTACTCCAGGAGCTTGAGTTTTTCACCCTTTAGAGGTCACTGTTAGTGTTATCTTTCTAGTGTCCCACATACCAGTGCCAGTTATTATTTATCACAGAAAATGTATTATATAATCCTATAAGCACTGAAAAACACCTTTCAGGCTTTGTCAAATACTGTACATTTTAATTCTTTATGACATTGTATTGGTATAAGTGAAATAATCCCTTAAAGATTTCATCCCAGTTTGTTGGTTATGTTTTAGAATAGCTGAACGACTTTCAAGGAATTAGAGGCCCTGAATAACATTTGCCAACAACAAAACATTAAACATATATGTAAACATATAAAGTTGGTAACAATACTTGGTGACTATTCAGAGATATGTGTACATTTCCTAAAGAAAAGCAATCAATAAAGATCGTCTACTGACATTTAAATAAATTGCTACCTGGTAGGACAACCAGCAGGGATAATTGTGGTTGCCACAGGGCCAGGGCCAGGAAAACCTCTTTAAGAAAAGGAATTGAGACCCTGCCCAAGTATCATCCTCATATGTCAAGGTTGCAGGTTTGACCCCCAGTTAGGGCATATATGACAATCAACTAATGAATACATAAATAAGTAGAACAACAAATTGAACTTTCCTTCTCTCTCTTTCCCTCTCTCTCTAAAAAGAAAGAAAGAAAAGGAATTGAAAAATCTTACCTTTGCAAATTTGATAAAAGCATATGACCACATAAACCCAGTGCCAGAGCCTTCAAAGGGGTCTGTGCAGTAAGGAGCCCCCAGCAGGGTTCATTAGCATCAAGATAAACCCACCTCCACAGTTTTTATAGTTCCTTCTCTTAAACATGATGGGGAAACAGGAGAGTTTCTTAATTGTACAATTATCCCATTCATGAGAAAAACCCAGACTTGTGGTTCCACCATTCTACTGAATGTGTTCCAACCTTGTAATGAATCAGAGACTAACAACAATGAATACACTTCTATTAATTCACCAGCATGATCAAGTCTCCTCCTGCAGGTCTCTTGAGGACAAGTAAGAAATTTTATTTCTCTTCATTTCCTAATAGAGTACACAACACTTAACAATTAGTCAATAAATCTTGACTAAATGTCTTGATTCCTATGTTTCTTCAACAAGCAATGCTCTGATTTTTGCCTATTTGACCCTTATTAACCCCTTTCATTTCACCTTGAGAAATTATCATGTCTTTGAACTATCTAATTAAAATGAACAAAGATTGGAAAATAATAGCCAAAGACAGAAAGAACAAAGACAAAATAAAATTTCAACTTGGATAATAGAAAAGTATCTTCCTAAATAATTCTGGAATCAGAGATTGGAAAATCAAAATCTCCTTTACACACCATTGAGATATTCGAGACAATAAAAAAAGACCACACATGTAAAATGAATATGGAACAGAAATATCAGGGTCCACAAGAACTGATGCCAGCAAATTCAGTGAGTTCATTATATTATTAAATGGAAAAGAAAAGTAAACTAGTAAAATATATTTTTAAAGTCAAAGAAAATATTAAAATGCATTAATAAAGTTAAACAAGTTAAAGCAACTCAATTGGTAACTTTTCCAAGAGCTGTTCCTTTGGTAGAATCAATAAAATAGACAAATCTTTGGCAAATCCAATCCAAGGAACCTTACTTCAGACATTTTTTTGAATCTCTGGCTTATGTGCAGTATGACATATTTTATAGACAACCCACCATACCCTATGTGGGAATAAACTATCCAATTCTATTTCCTTTATTTCTTATTAAGAAAAAATTAAATAAGACACAGAGATGGAAGCTAGCCCTGAGTTTTGAAGAGCCAAGCTCCCATCTCTCTTGAATTAGAATCAAAATGGCTAAAACATGCTGGTTAGAAAATAACTTCACTAGGAAGAAAATGAATCTTTCAAAGAAAATCCTTACACCAAAAGTTCTTCTATGGATTTCTTTCAAGGTCTGTTGCTAATCATCCTCTGGAGCCTTTTTGATTGTTCATGACTAGGAACTTCTGTCAAGTAGACACAAGCAGACGCCCTCTGTGTTTTCTTTAGGTTACTGCTAGGTCTCAGAGTTAGTAGGCTGTGAGTTTATAACCTCTGATAGGGCTTTGAAAAGCATACACTATTATACAAAACAAGGAGGCATTATTATCATCACTATTATTTAAGGCAGATTAAAGGTCAATGTGAGAATCTTAATGCTGATAACATTACACCTACATGAGAAAAATATGCTACAGAAAAAATATTGGGAAGAACTTTGACAGAGTTCAGAGTACCTGCAAAATGATTAACTCATGTGCAAGAAGAGAAAGTAAATAAGGAAATAAATGATTGTTTCCTATGTCTAAGTCCAATAGAGAGACAAAGCCTAGACAGATTTGTGGGGAAGGGGGAGGAGGTAGAATTTGCTTTCATTAAAAACCTTTTCTTTTAGCCCAGTGGTCAGCAAACTCATTAGTTAACAGAGCCAAGTATCAATAGTACAACGATTGAAATTTCTTTTTTTGAGAGCCAAATTTTTTAAATTTAAACTTTTTCTAACACCACTTCTTCAAAATAGACTCATCCAGGCAGTGGTATTTTGTGGAAGAGCCACACTCAAGGGGACAAAGAGCCGCATGTGGCCCACAAGCCACAGTTTGCCGACCACAATCTTAGCCCCCTCCCCTCTCTCTCTGTGAATAACTTCCCTTCCTTGGTCCCTGGAGCAGCCCCTGCTGAAGCCCCACTCAGGCTTGTCCACTCTGGACACTCATGCTGACTATTGCATTCTCCCAGACAATGATCTCAGCTCCTTAACCAACAACTCCACCACAGCCATAGTTCTGACAGCAAACTGCTCTGAGAGAGGCAGAGAGATAATGCGCTGGATGGATCTGGCCCTGTGGCAACAAAACTGAGATCCAGTGCAGATCTTTATTATGTTGGGCTGCAAATAAGAGGGTGACATTCAATGGAGAAAATATAAAATGTTGAACTTGGGTTCAAATAGCCAGTTTCACAATCAAGCAGATATAGGGAAACTAATTTAGTTATTCAATATGAAGGAAAAGAAAAATATAAGAAGAATCATAGCTATCTTGATATCTAATAAGTTTGATTCTGACAACAATCAAAAATGGCTGATGTAGTCTTAGGGTTAATCAATAGTCATCCAGTATCCAGGTCAAGAGAGGTAACTCCATGGCCTACTCTTCCAGGTTCAGACTGTGGTTTCAAGCCCCATGTTTTCAGAATGGCATAACAAAAGCATGTCCCTACGAGAAGAGGCAATCTGGAAACCACTGCCAGAGGTTGTAAATTAGCAGCCTACAAACGCTGTCTGGTCTACACATATGTTCTTTTTTTTTAAGAAACTTTAAAAAAGTTTCTGATTATACCTAAAAATTCAGATTTTCATCTAGTCTTGAAAAATAAGATCTAGCAACATTGGACCTGTATTTATTGCAAAATAATAATTACTGAATACCTTTATTTAAAAGAAGTATGTACACTTCTCAGTTCACCATACTCCTCGCCACTCCCTATTGTCACCTAATATTCAGGCCAAGCATATGGTCACCATTTAGCATGGTGCTTCTGTCAGTGTTTTACTGTCCCTGTTCTAAAACATGTTGGAAGCAACCTGCTGTATGAGCCTTTATTGCACCTTTCACAGTACCTGCTTCCCTTCTCATACAGACTCTTTTTTAGAGTTCCTAATTAAATATTTTTGCAGATGAGTCTCTGTATAATTAGGAGAATCGACCCATTGTTGAATTGGCCCTGCCTGGTTTAGCTCCTCTGTAGGAAATGCACCCTTTTGCATAAGCACAATTTTCCTCAGGCCCCACTCAGTTGGCTGTAAGCTTAGACACTTCACAGTGTACTATGTCAGCAAGTAGTCCAGAAAGGAAATAATTGGAATCAAGTGTCAATCTGCCAACTGCTGCACATTTAAGTTTTTGTTCTCCAGAAATGGAAGGAGGTTGTAATTAGCTCCTCATATTGTCATTTCAGAAGCAGTTTTATTATTCCGGCTGTATTGTTTCCCACTATTTGTAATAAAACTCGGTGGGATAGCAGGAAAAGAAGGTAGTTTGAGGCTTCATGTGTACCATTTGGAAATTAGATGCTTAAAAACAGACACATTTAAACAACATCAAAGAGTGGTTTCATTTCTTTCCTTTTTCATTTTTTAAAATATATTTTTATTGATTTCTGAGAGGAAGGGAAAGAGAAAGAGAGAGATAAAAACATCAATGATGAAAGAGAATCATTGATCGGCTGCCTCCTGCATGCCCCCTACAGGGAACTGAGCACACAATACAGGTATGTGACCTTGACTGGAATCGAACACAGGACCTTTCAGTTCACAGGCCAACGCTCTATCCACTGAGCAAAACCAGCTTTGTTTTTCAAAGCACTCATGCCAGGCCCTTAGACACCTCTCTGGATGGACTGATTGATTCTCTGTTCCATCTTTCTTTTCATTTAAAGATATTTCTATCTGGAGGAGGGACTTTCACATACTGTTGGTGGGAATGTAAAATGACAAAGTAATTTTGGAAAACAGTTTTGACAATTTTTTAAAAATTTAAATACATAACTTCCATATGGCTTGGTCATTTTAGTCCTAGGAATTCACCCAGGAGAAAAGGAATTCTATATCGAGACACATACATTCATGCAAATGTTGAAAACAGCTCTATTTTAATAGCCAAAACTGTAAACAACTCAAATGTTTATTAGCAGATAAATGGATATATAAATTGTGGTTTATAATATACATTATATTATCTATCTATCTACCTATATATATATGTAAAAGGCTAATAAGCAAAGTGTCTCCTTGGGAGTTCGAATAGGAGGCCAGGAGTTTGATTACTCGCTATGACATGTGCTAACCACCATGGGGCAGTGCAGAACAAAGGAAGGCCCCGACTGGCAGCCAGAAGGCCCCAGTTGGCCCTGATTGCCAGCCAGGCCTAGGGACCCCACCCATACACAAATTTCATGCGTTGGGCCTCTAGTATCCATATAATAAACAATAGTGACCAATATATAAGGTTAGACTATACATAAATCCTATCTAATAAAAGGGTAATATGCAAATACACAAGATGGCTGCCCCCAGGTGGTCAAAGATGGCTGTCCCCGTGTGGACACAAGATGGCTGCCACAAGATGGCCAACAAGGGAGGGCAGTTGGAAGGGACCAGGCTTGCAAGGGAGGGCAGTTGGGAGTAATCAAGCCTGCAGTTAGGGGTGACCAGGCCTTCAGGGAAGGGCAGTTGGGGGGAACCCAGGCCTGCAGGGGAGAGCAGCTGGTGGGGAACCAGGCCTGCAAGAGAGGGCAGTTAGGCATCAATCTGGCTGGCAGGGGAGTGGTTAGGGGGAGATCAGTCTGATAATTAGAAGCAGTTAGGGGCAATCAGGAAGGCAGGCAGGTGAGCAGTTGGAGCCAGCAGTCCTGGATTATGAGAGGGATGTCCCACTGCCCATTTCGGCCTAATCCTACTGGGATTGGGCCTAAACTGGCAGTCAGACATTCCTGGAGGGGTCCCAGATTGGAGAGGGTGCAGACTGGGCTGAGGGACACCCCCACACATAAGCACAAATTTCGTGCACCGGGCCTCTAGTATCAAAATAATTACGAATAAGTCTTAAGATAATTATGCCAAGTAAAAAGAAGTTAGACAAAAAAAAATAGTTCTCGTATGAGCTCATTTACATAAAATTCTAGAAAATGCAGACAAATCTATAATAGAGATCTGATCTGTGGTTGCTTGGGAGTGGTGGTGAGGATGACCAGGAGGGGAGCTTACAAAGGGCACCTGGAAACTTTTGAGGTAATGACTATCATCACTATTTTGACTGTGGAATTGTCCCATGATTATGTACATATGTCAAAATTTTTCAAGTTCTATACCTTACATGCAAGTTATTATGTCAGTGACACCTCACCAAAGCTGTTATAAATAAATAAATAGCTATCGAATTTTAAGAGTTCTAGAACAATTTAGTCACTATGTTATATTTTAGATGTCACATTAAGCATCGAATAGGAGAGCAAATGCAAACTGACTCACAAAATGAGATATGAACAACAACAATTTCATAGTAAAGTCTTGGGAGACCAGCACAAATGGAGAATATAGAAGTGTCTCATTTTCAGATACAGTGAACGAAAGTCAGTCTTTATTAAGGTAATTTCAAATTTATGTGTTCCATATTTCACAAAAATATGGAAAATATACAAAAGGCCAGAATGGAATAAGTTTATCAAACTACTCACTGGCCTCAATTAAATTTAAAAAATTAATTGATCTAAGATTCACATACCATAAAATGCATTCCTGTAAAAAGTACAATTCAATAGTTTTTAATATAGTCACAAAGATGTACAAGCATAACTACTAATTTCCATCACCCCAAAAAAGATGTACAAGCATAACTACTAATTTCCATCACCCCAAAAAAGAAACCCAAAGTAGTCACTACCTGTTGCCCCCTTCCTCCAGTGTTGTTAACACCAATCTATTTTATGTCTTCATGGATTTGCTAATCTGGATTTTGTATAAGTGGAATAATATAATATATGGCCTATTGTGTTTGGTTTCTTTCATTTAGCATAATGTTTTCAAGATTCATCCATGTCTTAACATGTCTTGAAACTTCATGGGTGAATAATATTCCCTTGTAAGAATAGCATCATCAGTCAGTTGATGAATATTTGGATTGTTTCCATTTTTGGCTATTATGAATAACGTGAACATGTACAAGTTTTTATGTAGACATACATTTCAGTTCTCTTAGATATATATACCTAGGAGTGGAATTTCTGGGTCATGGGGTAACTCTATGTTTAATTTTCTAAGGAGCTACCAAACTATTTTTACAAAGCACATATACCATGAAATGTATGAAGTTTCTAATTTCTTCACCAACACTTGATGTTATCCACCTCTTTTATTTTAGCTATTCTAAAATAAACAGGATTAGACCTGACTGGTACCTGAATAAAGGACCGCCTTGTTTTTCCTCTTTATTTCCTTTCTAAACCAAGATGTTATTTATTATTCATTTAATAAGTTTATACTGAGACTGACTCAGCCCAGAGTTAGATGCAGTCAAAACTTGAAGAGAAATAGAAATGATGGCCTCAACCATCACGAAACTTAAATAGATATAATGAAGAATAAGAATGACAAAAATCATAATGCACATATGTCTTAAAGGTACCTTAAAAATATGTATCTTAAAAGATTAGATCAAAGATCATTTCAAGTATAAATTCCTTCCTTAAGCTCTACACTCCCTAAGCACTTCTTAAGAGCTGTAACCCAAAGTGAACATTGCCTAAATACACTTAAGGGTACATATTTTGAAGAGTAGGTTCAAGGTTTTGTGGATAAATGGAGTTAAATCGCTATGCCCTGGTTCTCACTTGCTGGTGCATTTATTTGACAGGGTTTTGTTACATAACTTGTGTGTATGAAGAGCTGACATTCCAGTCGGGCTGCTGAGTCAGATGTTTGGCTCTTCTGGAAACCACATGTGCGCACTAACACAGAAACTGCACCGGCAGGATGGGAGCTCGCCTCTCCTTCTGTGTTTTCCGTAGCATCACTTCCTCCATCTCCTCAGGCCGACGAGGTTAAATTGTTGGGTTTCCACCATGGCAACGTCATGGGTTGCCGTGGTCTTTCTTCCTAAACACCATGAGGTCGGGAAGCCTCTTTTACAGAAGACTCCGAAGCAGAACTGGAAATGCTACAACATGTTACGTTGTTAGTGAGAAGACCTTGGCGTGCAGCCTGCGTTGCCAGGGTCTCCTTTCTCTCCTGATCTTGGAGGAAACAAGTGAAGTGGGCACAGAAATGAGGTAGAAAACCTGTTGAATCAACAAAAGCATTCAATGGCAGATTTCTGGAAGGCTAGCATTCAAATTAAAACCAGAAATAGGTTTCTATAGGTTTAATTTGAGTAACTAAAATACAAAAAGGTTCTTCCACAATGTTGTTGAACCAACAGCATCATAAGTCATGTGTTAGGCAGACATCTAAAGAAAACTGTTAAACCCATCCTTCTAAACTTAGCAAGTGTGTATACGCACTAACATGCATGTATCAATACTTCATATTCATAGGACTTAGGGTCCTGGAAAGCCAGGTGCCCATGACTTTTATTAATATACTTTCAAACTAAGGCAGTGAATACTGGATACAAGTCCCAGTTTTGCTGCTTACTAATTACATGAACTTGGGCAAGTCATTTAAAATGTCAGAATATCAAGTTCCTTATTGTCATGGTTCATTATACTTGTAAAAGGCATTCTGTTCTGATTTGTGCTCTTTGTGGCACACCCAGGGCCTCTGGGTTCTTGTACTTTAGTTTTGGTTTCTTGCTTCCCATCCACTTTTCTGCAAAATGGGCAAGCCTGCCTAAAATAAGCTTCTAAAAAATCACAACGTCAATCTCTAGCTTAGTCATATGTCACAAGACAATGAGGATGTAGTTTCGCCTAGTGGTAAAGAGCATAGTGGCGGAGTTCTGAGGACATGGTGCTGGATTCTGGTTCTGATTCTGACAGCTACTAGCTGCGCGACCTTGGACGGGTGACTTAACCTCACCAACCTCAGTTTTCTCACTTGTACCTCCCTGGGCTGCGAGGAGATTTAAATGACATCAGACACATACAAGGCTGAGCACCGGGCCTGCCACATACTGAGGGAGCAATTACATCCGTTATTATTCTCTTGGCAACTGTCATCTCTAAATTAGTTTCCTAGGAATCTAAGTGACATACACTCATAACATTTATTAAAGTTTGGAACAGTCCCACATGCTAGTCTTCTAATTCCATTCTTCCTCCAACAAAAATCGCTACTTGGATAGCAATTTACAGTTTAAGATCCACTTTCGCAAATATTGCATTTTTTTCCTATGACTTTTAGTTGAGTTCTTTTTTAATATGCCACGCAGCATTATCTCAAGCCCCAATTTTTCACACACAGTAGGATGACAAAAATGAAGTGGAGCATTGACTATTAGCTACCATCAAATTTAAGCAACTATTCCTAAACATTTAACTAATTTGCAAGAGCTGTTTCCTTCCCTCCATCACCCACAGCAAGACTATTGTAAAATGATCATTATTTTTACTTCATAAGGATTTTTTACCATGAATTGATTCAACATGCATTATTCTCATGTGAAGTTAATATGCAGCTCCAAAAACCTGTGACATGTATTCTCTATTCTATTCAGAGAGAAGTGAGTACTAAATACAGTAAAGGGACAGTGTCAATCCAAACAAGTAGTGCTTGACAACTGGTTGCTTATGAGCAAGTCTTTCATGTTTTGCTGACTATAATTACCTTGACACACCACGAGGCATCAGTACTGCATGCCCAGCAGAGGCAGGAGGGCCAAAGCAGTATCAAACAATTCTCCACCAAAAGAAATGTATTTCCAGTTGTGGAAGAAAAGGCAAAAGAACAATGCCAGATAGCACATAATCACATGCTACATTGTTCAGGACAGACTGAGCATGCCAATGCCATACATCAGTGGTTTTCAAAAAATGTTCGGCACCTTGAGCTCTAAAGAAATTTTTTTCAGGGGCATCCTGTGTGCAAAAAGAGGCATGAGAATAAGAGTTGATGAAATGGCCAAAACCGATTTGGCTCAATGGATAGAGCGTCAGCCTGTGGACTGAAAGGTCCCAGGTTCGATTCCGGTCAAGGGCATGTACCTTGGTTGTGGGCACACCTCCAGAAGGGGGCGTGCAAGCGGCAGCTGATCGATGTCTCTCTCTCATCAATGTTTCTAACTCTCTATCCCTCTCCCTTCCTCTCTGTGAAAAATCAATAAAATATATATATATTTTTTAAAAAAGTGTTGATGAAATGGAGAGCCCATTCTTCCTCGTGGCCCTCAGCTGCTGAGATCACAGTTTTCAAAGTTGCAGAGACTTGAGGGATGGGGAAGATTTGAATGACAGAGATGGGAGGAGGGCATTGCAGGTAGAAGGAACAACGATAGCGAAGGGAAGAAGGGGAGAATCCAAAGTTAAGAAGTCTTCCTTGTGGACACCTTGTAAGTGATAAAAGGCACCTACAAGGTCACTTTTGGTTTCCAACCTGAACCAATTTTCAAATATTTGAAGCCTGGTGAAATCGTTAACAAACATCCTAAATCAGAGAAGATGGGAAGCCCAAGGCTAATGGCGTGCAGTCAAATAACGTATTTTGTCGTTACTCTTGATTTCAGAATCATTTCAAGTAGTTGTGAGAGGAAATGGCTTTCGACACGCTCGTAACGTGGACCGGGTCCTCTGCAGCTTCAAGATCAACGAGTCGGTCACGCTCAGTAAGTCCTTGGGAGTTGGTGGGTTTCTTCAGCCTCTTAGGGAAGGAAATGCCAGCCTCGCCTTCCAGCAAGGCCTCCAGCAAGGCCTCACTGGGGAAACCGTGCAGAGAAGGGTCTTCCCTGTAGGAAGCGCATGGCAAGCCCCTACCACACCCTGGTTCTCATCAGGAGAGGCGCACCCACATGTGCACAGAGTTACCCCTTCCTGATTGTCCGTGTTGGCACTAATAGGTGAGGGGACATGAGGATTGACATTCCTTAACCAAGTATTAGGGCCTCTCAAGCATAAGAGTGAAAAACAGAGAGTCTAAACGTATTAATTCAGAATGAACCAAAAGCCAAACTGTAAGGCTTGCATGTGTAAATGCTGGAATTTTTTTTTCAGTCTAGATGATTCTTGCCAAAAAAACTCATCATGGTGAATATCTGACATGAAATACAGGAATATGAAAGCAAAACTAAGTGCATTGCATGCGAAAAAAAAATGAATTATCATAACATTGGCACTCTCACAAGACATTTGTAGCAGGCAAGTTCTTAATTTAAAGACTGACTGTGGGAGGACAGATGTCCAGGAAGCCTGGTTATTATTTGCACCTGGCATCCATCCCACAGTTAATTATTGATTCAGCATCTGCAGTGACGAACAGTAAAAATAGGTTGCATTTTCCACAGTGCCATGTCCTTTTAAATGTTTCACATCTTTTCACCACAACAGCCCTGGGAGGTAGGAAGAGAATGGGGGTACCAGGGAGACATCCACACTATTCTGTCCTCCTGTTCGCCTTATTGAGTAGGTACTGTCCTGTTTTTAAAAAGGAAGAATTTAAAGGTATGCCTTGTTTTTTCTCATTGCCATCTTAAAACCCACTTGAGTATTTAAACAGAGATATGCAATGGCTTCCTTACAAACATCTGGAATTCCTGGCCTTGGAATAATTCCAAACATTTGAAACATTCCGTGATTTTTCTTAAGATTTGGAAATACCTTTACATCTCCAAAAAATATTTGCTATTCGACAACATTTTGAAATATCTTTGAGTAGTCACAGTGTGAAAGTTGGATATAAGCTTCCTACAGAGTTCTTCCTTTTTTCTCCCTTGCCATGGTGATGTTGCTCAAGTCTGCCTTCCCTCTCTCCTTAACCAAAATCTCAAACCCAAGACATCAACACTTTCCTGACTTCCCCGATGCATGAGAGCCTTTGGCCCAATCCCTCTCTAAAGATGGCTGGAACTGGGAATATGTTGCCTTTGCTTGAAAGGTGACACAGGGGTGCTACATTAGGATAACACGAAATGCAAATTCACTATGGATTTGCAGAGTGACGTTTTGAAAGCCTGTTTTCCAGTTTCTCCATGCAATTTTATTTCTTGGAAAATCAGCTTATCCTTTTTCTCCCTCTTCCTTTCCTAACACCTGCATAGTCCTCCACCTCATTCATATAAAAAATAATAATAAAAGCCATTGGGATAGGGATTTGTCTTAAACCACAAAGCTAACTGTGCTTCCAGCACAGTGCTGAAAGTTTGGAGGAAAGGAAGGCAGTGACTCAATTACATTATATGCTGCAAGCAACATTCCTAAACTCAGACATATGGTTATTTAAAATAACTAAGGGGGAAGTATTGGAATTTGAAAAATACCTGTCCTTTATTTATTAATTGGCCCATTCCTTAATAATGTGAACAAGAAACTATGAAGGACAGAAAAAGTAAATAAGTTTTGTTTGTTTGTTTGTTTGTTTTTTATATGAAAGCTTTGTTACATGCTGATAAAGAGAGTAGGATTAAAAGACTGATCTTACTGATCAATCCTATTTTCAATGCAAACAAGTCTCCCTGACAACCCATGTACTCCTAGTCCCTGAATATTTTAAAGCATGGTGCACGCACACACAACTACCCCAATATCTAGAGTAACTGAGTAGTCATTCAATAGAGGAAGAGATAGAAAGAAACATCAATGATGAGAGCACATCACTGATAGGCTGCCTCCTGCATACCCCCTACGGGGGATCGAGCCCACAACAGGGGCATATGCCTTTGACAGGAATTGGACCTGGGACCCTTCAGTCCGCAGGCTGATTCTCTATCCACTGAGCCAAAATGGCTAGGAAGTCATTAATATTTTTAAATCATATTTATATTTTAAAATCATTTTAAAATTTAAAATCAAACTTTAAAAGAGGAAAGTATCAAATTCAGCTCACTATCAATCTTTAAAAATATTATACTACTCACATACAAGATTCAAGTGAATATGGACTTGGAAGCCCTTGTTTCAAACATGATCATGTTCTCACATAGGAAGGGAATTTCTCAACAAGCAACCTGGAGTTCAAGTTCTAGGCAGCTACTCAGTTGTGACCTATTTCAGTAAATAAGTTTTTAAATCAGCATATTCAATCTATATTTTTCTATCGACCTTACAAATGTAAGTCTGTTGTCACTGTAAAATAAATTTATGTTTCTTTACTTTACTTTTCCCATTCTCCTTTTCTACCTCTATATCCCAAGTCTTAAAGTTTTATCTATTTTCATTTTTATAGTATATGTGTCCTCTTTTTAGATTTTCTCCTAAATGCTGCATTGTTTTATAATAATAATGTCATTAATCAGAAAAAGATTAATTAAAGGCCCAATGAGGAAGGTAAGGCTTCTGTGGCTCTCTAGCTTGTTCAAACATGATACAGGCCTCAAAGTCGTCAACAGATAATACAGTAGCAGGTTATATGAAGCAAAACTGTTAAACATAAGAGACCAAGTTGAAAAATAATATTTATAGTGAGAGATATTAGTGTGACTTTCGGGTATTTAAATGGGTAATAAAAAATGAAAGAGTCAAATCAGTGGATAGAGCGTCGGCCTGTGGAATGAAAAGTCCCAGGTTCGATTCTGGTCAAGGGCATGTACCTTGGGTTGCGGGCACATCCCCAGTAGGGGGTGTGCAGGAAGCAGCTGATCGATGTTTCTCTTTTATCAATGTTTCTAATTTTCTATCCTTCTCCCTCCCTCTCTGTAAAAAAATCAATAAAAAATATTTTTTTTAAAAAATGAAAGATACATATACCTTTTTAAAAGGCTATGAACATCCTTAAACAATAATTATAGTAAGACACCAACATATTAATGCCAAAAAATTTAAATATATTCTTAGATGATAAATAAAAACCATAATATCATACCTACTTCTCCTCACTTTCCTTGCCTTTTCATCCTTTTCATAAAAATAAAATTAATGAACCACTTAGAAATCTAAAACAATTTCTGGACTTGTGGTTGACATAATATGTCCAGAAATTCTGGATAAAATATGCTTTTAAAAATTGTAACATGTGGCCGTGACCGGTGTGGCTCAGTGGATAGAGCGTCGGCCTGCAGAATGAAAAGTCCCAGGTTCGATTCCGGTCAAGGGCATGTACCTTGCTCACAGGCACAACTCCAGTAGGGGGCGTGCAGGAGGTGGCTGATCGATGTCTCTCTCTCATCGATGTTTCTGACTTTCTATCCCTCTCCCTTCCTCTCTGTAAAAAATCAATAAAATACATTTTTAAAAAATTGTAACATGTGGCCTTGTTCAAAGGAATGAAGAGGAAACCCTCGTGTATAGGAAATAAAAATGGAATGCAAAATCTAAGCAGAAAGCTAAGCTGTATGGGCTCCAGGCTTGGAGGTCTGCAGATCATTCTCCTGATACTGATCCAAACACAAAACCCCAGCCTATGCCTGGCAGTGGGCAAGAGCAAGGCCCCCTACAGAAATTAGGCTCCAAAGAGCTGCACCACACATTAAATGGGGACGGGAAAAGCTGGTCAGTGACTCAAGGCAAGAGAATCAAGGAAAGATATTATACCACCCAAAATTTGTCCATGACTATCCTGATCCCTGGGGCCCCCATGGCAGGGGCAGTGAGCATTCAATACAACCTACAGCATTCCTGCAGTCAACAACCTCCTCTGAAGATGGGTTCACAGCACTAAGCAGCAGACAATATGAAGATGGATGAAAGAAACAGGGGAGCAAGCAAGGAAAGAGAACCAGAGAACAATTTGAAGGAGAATAGATAATAAACACACTTAAAGTGTGTAAAGAGAGCAAACAGATTGAAGGGGAAGAATGTTCAACAAAGGCAGATTTGCAGAAGAGCATAGTGTAAATTCTAGAACTGGAAAAGTTTAATCACTGGAATAAAACTTCAGGGATGAATCAAGCAGAGTGATTAGACACAGATGAAGATGAAATGCATGAACTGAAAGAGAGATATGAGGAAATCCTACACCACCCTTACCCCCAACCAAAGCACCAGACCCAGACATTGAGGGACAAATGGCCAGTATCTGATATGGGTCCAGGTATTTTAGCCATAAGTATCTTTGTCATAAATATCTCTTTTAAAATTTCTTTATTGATTATGGTGTTACATATGTGTCCTTATTCTCCTATTACCCCCCATCCCTCCCCTCATGCCCTCACCCCCCTGTTGTCTGTGTCCATTGATTGGCATATATATCTTGACCAGAAGCATTTTCACTGCAAACATCTTTGCTGCACAACTAATTGGCAGTAAGGCAATTTTGCTATAAAAGATAAAAGAGCTGGCTGATAGTTCGATCTGACAGACTTAATGTGTTTAAGCTACTTGTCACTTAGTTTTATTTGTCCATTGGTGAAATTCTTGCAGTTACTCCCACTGTTGTAATTATGTCTAAATCTTAGCCCTCATAAAAGTCTATCCAGTGACGAGTAGACCTGGTCTTAAAATACTGAACAATAACAACTACTATGAAGCCAGAGTGCATACTATTCTAGAAAATGATCACACATTAGTTTGGAAATACTTCGGGGAACACAGTCATACCTCCCATCCATCAAAATCAAAAGTTTGCCAAGCTATGGCAAATATAAAAGAGGCGGCTATTAATTAATAGTCTTCAAGATATTAAAATCAACTATTTCGTTGAAACTCATACCTTTCTTAATGAAGTAAGAAATTGCAGCAAAAAAAGAAAAATGCTATACCAAACAAGAAGACAAAACAACAAACAAAAAATGTATAACATTGTGAACAAAAGACTTCAAAGACAATGTATTTTTATTTTTCACAGTAAAGTCTTTTTTATTTTGTTATTAATTTTTTATTATGTCTTTTTTAAATTTTCCTTTTTCTGGTGAAATTGCCATAGGTCAATTAATGTTTGTAACAAAGATGTCTACAGCAAACATGCTTATGGCAAAAATACCAGACACAAATATAAACACTGGAACCAAACCAACTAGGAAAAGAATCTTAGCTCTGTCTTAAAGCTGTGTGACCATGGTATGTAATTGAACATCTTCATGCCTTAATTTCTCTAATAATATGGAAATAATAGCAACTCTATCGTGTATTGTTAAGAGGTTTAATGTGGGAAGTAGGGCATAGAACAGGACCTGATACACACACAGCAAATTGTCTATCAATGTTGGCTACTGGTATTAACTTATTATCATTATCACTATTATTAAATGGAGCAGCAGCTATTATAAAGACATCAATGGTCTTCAAATTAATATTTACTTTTAATACAATCCAATAGGATTATACTGAAAGTCAACAAAATAATTCTAATTATATGTAAGAATAAACATATAAGAATAGCCAAGATAAATATGGAAACTTGCCCTCGCCAATTTTAAGATGTATACAAAAGCCCTGGCCAATTTTAAGATGTATACAGAGTAATTGAAACAATGCATGGCTGGTGCCACAGAAAGCAAACTAAGCATTGGAACAGGAAAAGCAAAGTTCATAAACAAAGCCAAACACTTATGTTAGTTTAGCATAAAATAAAGCAATCTTTCTAATCAGGGAGTGTGATGTTGAGACAACTGGCTAAGCACTTGGAAAAACAATTAAGTTCATTTTTATCTCACACCTTAAATCTACGCAAATTCCAGATGAAAAAGTAAAATGTGAAGATGAAACTATAAAAATTCTAGAAGGAAACAAAAATATTTACATAGTTTACCAGTGGAGAAAGACTTTCTAAGCATAACACTGAAGGGAGATACAATTAAGGAAAAATTTGAAAGTTTGAGTACATATTTTTAAAATTTTCTGGTTACCCTTCCTGCAAAATCTAAAGGGAAACAGAATACTGCAAAATAATTATAAGACATGTAACAAACAAAGAGCCAATAACCTCCACACATAGACAGCTCTTAAAAATCAGTAAAAGAAAAAAAAGGGGGGGGGACCATGTGAATGGGTAAAAGATATGAAAAGGGAATTTACAAGAAAAATAATGGTCAATAAGCATATAAAAATGCTACCATAACCAAGGAAAGGGAAATTGAAATAATCTATCAAACTAATGAAGATTAACAAAAATACAGTGCCCAGTATAGGCAAAGATATAGGGGAGGGAAAGTATTTTTATTCATGGTTAGTGAGAGACATTAAATCTTTTGAAAGTCAATTCTTTTTTTTCTTAATATTTTATTGATTTTTTACAGGGAGAAAGGGAGAGGGATAGAGAGTTAGAAATATCAATGAGAGAGAAATATCTATCAGCTGCCTCCTGCATACCTCCTACTAGGGGTGTGTCTGCAACCAAGACACATGCCCTTGACTGGAATCAAACCTGGGACCTTTCAGTCTCAGGCCAATGCTCTATTCACTGAGCCAAACCAGTTAGGGCAAAAGTCAATTCTTAAAATGAATCAACTGCTTTTATACATTTTTTTACCCAGAATTTCACCTTCATCAAAAGGAAATGATTGGGAATGTTTACAAAGACTTGGCTATAAAATGTTCATCATAATACTGCTTATGATAGCAAAAGGAGAGGAAAGTGAAAGAGAGAGAGGAAGGTAGGAAGGGGAGAGGGAGAAAAGGAGAGAGGGGGGAGCGCCAAAATATTAAAAGAGTAACAAAAAATGTTTAATAAATAATTTGTCATAAAAATTATGCTTTATTCCTAAACAGTTAAATAGTATTGTGTGAAAGAAGAATTACTGATGTGGGAAGATATTAATGATGTAGCTTCATGTGTTAATAAGTTACAAAGGGTATTTGGAGATATTTCTGTTTCATACACAGACATTTGTATGCAGAGAAACTGAAAGACACACATGGAAATGTTAACACAAGTAGCTCTAACTGAGACCACTCTTCATTTTTGCTTTCTTCTTTCTCTCTGTATTTTCTGAGCTTTCTACAATCGCATGCCCTTGTGTAATAAGAAAAAGGCCCACAACAGTTATTTAAAATTTAATTTTAATTTTTTGTTAATGATTTAGGCCTAGTACACATCTTAAGTTGGCATTTGGTTGGTTCTCCAATGACCAGGCTGCTCTCACTCCTGGCCAAGAAAATATCTTGGAAATCTTCACACAAACTTTATTTATTCTGGCTGCACTTTTCCTACTCCAGTATTCAGTGTATTGTGCCAAGAAAATATCCACTTTCAATTGGAAATCCATTTGTGAAGAGATTAGAATACTAAAAAGGAGACACGGATATGAGCTGAGAAATGATCCATTTTAATGAACAGTAAATTTTCAAAAATTGACTTTTTTACTAACACAATAATGAAAAACATGCTAGATTTTCCCCAGCCCTGGTGTTGTGTGGAGATGTCTGATATATGGCCATAAACCAAAGAAACTGGTTTATGTTAACAAACTCACTAATATTCAATTCATAAGCCAATGTGAGAAAACAGATTTCTGGATTTATAGGCACACTTCTTTTTTTGATGCAAAATTTTATTTCCCAACTTGATCTCCAACAGTATTCACTAGGCATGGCTCTGGTTTACTTTTTGTTCACTCTCAAAGGATGAAACTTGGCCCCCTTTGAAGATCATTTTTCAAACCGAACATTAATCATGAAGGCAATTCTAGGCGTTCCAAAGAGCAGCTCAACTCCCAGGAGAATGAGAGATGTTGCTCACTCACATGTAGAATTCCCAGTGTGTTTGTTTTTAAAAACCTATACTTTATTATCCAGAAACTATACTTTATCTTAGAAAACATCTGGGCCTGGGCTGCTATGGGCACCCTAAGGAGATCACTGAAGTGCACCAATGGTAGCAGATGAGCAGAGAGAAGGAGAACACAAAACTTAACACACAAAAGCCTATTGTTTCCCTGCTTGCTGGTTAGAGTGTTGCATCTGTTGGTCAAAGGTACATAGTGCAATTTGGATGCATACCTGGGAGTCTAAAATCAAATGAAGATGGAATGTCACTTTGTGCAACTTAGAATGAAGAGCCACAGGGGACCACCTCCTCTTGTGGTTCCTAATCGTGCTGCACATCAGAATCACCAGGGAGCTTTGTCCCAGTGAGAGCAGCCCCTGATTGAGCAACTACCATGTGCCCTCCCCAACCTATCTATTCCATCCTTGCAGCAGCCCAGTAAAGGAGTTCATTGTACTGACATGGGAACTGAAACTCAGAGAGATGAAATGCCCAAGGTCATGCAGATGGCCGGAGGTAGAAGTCATTTGGATCCCAAATGGTCTACTTACCCAAGCTTTTGACCTCTTCTCTACATTGCTTCCAAAACACAACTTCCTGTGAAGCCTTTGGTGCCCTGACCCCTAAACACCCATGTCACTGAGCACTGGTCCCTCACCAGCCTCCCTTATTTTGCAGACAGGAACCTCAACTCCCAAAAAAGAGCTTCTTCCTGAAGGAAGAGGGGCAAGTTTGCACAGTCCAAAGTTAACTCAGCAGCAGATGGCCACCCTCTACATTGCCCCTGCTCTATCAAGGATGCAGTTGCAAATTGTAAGCTGCATGTGGACTCAGGCAAGCAATGGTTAGGAGAAAGATTTGCTGGTGACCTTCCTTAAAACTCATTTTCCCCAGCCCTGCTGTCCTGATAGGGAAAGCTGGAACCCCTCTACTTTTGTACCACCTGGCTGGACTTTCAGGGACTGTCCCTTCTTCCTGTATCACTGCTTCTCTATCACTTCGATAGGATGATGGAGGAAAAAGTGATTAACACAGAGATGGGCCAGACTTGTGGGAACCCCAGGCAAGAGAAGTTAATAATCGATGCCCGCTTATAATTGACATTCTTTAAATATTTGCTCAACATTCATTTAGAAGAAAAGTTGGGTACTGCTGAGGGAACGAAAGAAAAAGAGTGCTATCTGTGCTTTTCTTCTCCATGCAATTCAGCTCTGGCCTCCAAGCAACTTAGTAACATCCACTAATACTCCAGCATGTACATGGGGTCTCCATCCCAGCTCTCCTCTTAGTTTCTGTGGAGGTGTATGTTCTTTAAGAGAAGTCAGTGTTTGCTCAATTCATGGCCATGATTGTGTGGAAGGCTTTAGCCATCTTTGTAGACTTGCTCTTCAATCCCAATTCCAAGGTAAAATCCTTCCAAACCTAATTGTGCACAGCTGCAAGAGTTTGAGTGTCAGGAGACACATACCTTGTGCATGAATCCTGAATTCACTTTAACCAAGCAAAAACAAAGCTTTAAAAAGTATATTTACTCTTAGTCAATTGCAGCTGTCCTGAGTGCACCACTTATTCGGACTAAAGCTTACAACATTTTTAAAGGTTGATATTTTGCTTAGAAGATAATTCGTAAGTTTTAGAAATGTCAACAGTCAAGAATTTTTTGGTGTAGATTTATTGAGAGGATCAAGTATTTTGCAAGAGCCCTGAACCCCATTATCTTCATTTAGTTTCTTTGAAATGCTTAAAACTGTCTCATTAATTTCAGATAGCAATGAATACCATTCACCATGACATTTTGTATAATGTGATTCAAATTATGTAAAAAAAATAATATGCATGGAAAAATTCTGAATAGTGTACCCCAAATCATTAACAATGTTTGTCACTAGAAGTTAGAATTGCCAAGGATTTTTGTTTCTTTTGTTATACTTCTCTGTATTTCTGATTTCTCACACTAATAATGTATTACTTTTATAATTAATAAAACCTTAGCTGGTTTTTCTCAGTTGATAGTGTTGGCCTGTGGATTAAACAGTCCTAATTCAATTCCTGTCAAGGACACAGGCCTGGGTAGTGGTTTCAATCCCCAGTAGGGGGTGCGTGGGAGGCAGCCAATCAATAACTCTCACTCATCATTGATGTTTCTATCTCTCCCTCTCCCTTCCTCTCTGAAATAATATATATATATATATATATATATATATATATATATATATATATTTAATCAATAAATAACACTAAGTAGGAGAAGCCAGGTTAGTTGTACCAGTTCTAAAAGCTGGTTTGCCCAGAATTGGAGGGATCACAACTTTGTGTGGGATTAGGGAATGTGTAAACCAGAAAAAGACAATCCAGAGACTGAGCTCCTCTGGGAATGGATTTATAATCCATTTTACTTTCTCTGCTGGGGTCACCATGTAATCTTGACCCTCACAGACACAGTGACCAAGATAACCCACTTTGTTTTCTTCTAAGGCTGTGCTCAGCTTAGAAGAGTCTTATATTGCTATTTATAGAAAAGGTATTCTGATTTGACAGCCTTCCCACCCACTGCAACTTAGAACTCAGCAGCAATCTACGCCCCACTTCTGGAGTACACTATTTCAGTTATAAAGCCCGCTAAGCAGATGGCTCAGGTGGTATGCCACTAGGCAAACCAGGACCTATTGAAATCCACATACAGGGATTTACCAACATCTCTTTCTTACTCCAACCACGTGCCTTCCAGTGGCCAGAGCTGTTACACCCTGTCCCTCCTCTACCCACCATCCTATAATACCTCTGAACTTTCTTGAACATTCTACCAATGCCATGGGGGCTGTGAACCACCCCATAATATCTGCAAGACCCTCTGTAAAGTGCAAAAGAAAGCTATAAAGAAATGGTAGACATTATACCAGGATTTCAAACCTTAACATTTTGGGCCAGATAATCTTTGGGGGGGGGGGAATGGGATGCTGTGTGCATTCAAGGGTATTTAACACTATCCTTGGTCTCTACTTATTAAATTCCAATAACACTCCTCCCCCAGTTTGACAACCAAAATTGTCTCAGCCATTGTCAACTGTCCTGAGAAACAAAATCACCCTATTGGAGAACCACTGCACTATCTACACGTCCACTGATCCTTTCCAGATAGATGACTTTCTTTTTGTCACACCTATACCATGTAGCCCTGACACAACCAATTGATAAGTTGCAAGATCTACTTAGTTTGCACACACATTCACATCTTGTGTTTTATAGCACCTCAGACAATGAGCCCAGCATTGCCCTGGTTTAGTAATAAGGGTGACATGTGTCAAGTGCTTGCTAAGTGTTGAGCATTTAATCATTATCACCTCATTAAAATTTACAACCACCTATGAAATTAGTATTGTCCCATTTTATAGGTGAGAGCTTTGGGTTATGGACAGAGTTACATAGCCTATGAGTGTCAGAGTTAGGATGCGACTCCAGAGTCCAGGCTCTTAATGTGCTCATTGGTTTCCATCCTTCTCCAACCTGCCCCAAAGAACAGGAAAGGAAACCAAAAGCCATATCCTCAGTATCCGTAATAAGCAGGAACTGGTGATATAGTTAGGTATAGACCAGGGAACGTGGAACCAGTTTGCCAAGCTCATCACCTAATCTCATAGTCCCTAGCCCATGACACTTGCCAGTGAAACCTGGCAACAACTTAGGCCAGGAAAGGAGTGGGTAGACGTGGATTGTATCTGTGGAAATGGATGGTGGCCAGCTTGGTTCTGCCATGTTGTAGGCATCCTTCTGGCTTCAGCGAGGCACAAGAGGACACTGCAATGGCTATGCTGAGTTCTAAGGATTGTTCCCAACTTGGCTTCACCCACCTGCACTTCACTACCATCTCCTCCCATTCTGTTTTGACTCTTCTTTCTCATTGCTCCAAACTCAGAACCACTAGTTAGCCTTTCCAAGTAGAAGTCACTCTCTCCACTTTCATAATCTCAGCTTTGTTCCTTGATGTAGAGTTTAATGTCTTATAACAACAACAAACATCCATAGGCTTATTATCTTACTATCTATGAAAACTTTTCAGCCCAGAGCCTGACACGTAGTACATGCCCAATAAATGTTCATTTCTTTCTACTCTAAGCAATGGATCCCCTTTAGCTTTGCAGTAGATCCCTCCCCCACCTCCTCACATTCGTGAATTGTCATTGCAGGAGCTCCAGTAGGGCAATCAACCATCGCTTTTCTGGCTGGGATTCCAGATAGCTCAACCCAGGTGCTTTGAATTTCAGTATCATTTTATTTCAGGTTTTTGTACAATATTTGATAAGCCTGGTAGTTTTTTAAGCTGCCTACTTTTGAAGTCAGTGAAAAGGTAGAAACATCCAGCCTAACTTTAGCCTGTCTGTTCTCATTCAGGGATACATTCCCAAACCAGCTGATAATTTAGTGCTGAACAGTTATGCTTGGCGCAGGGATGCCATAAAAATGCTCCTTCGACCCAGGGGAGATTGGGAGAAAGAGCAGGGTGAGCTCATTTAGTCCCCAACCTCCACTATTTTGTTCACAGTAGGAATGTAAACTCTACTTTGGAGCTTACATCAGCTTTTAGAGAGTTGCAGCAAGCTCCCCCAGATAAAATTAAGGGTTATTTTTCTTTTTCCATTTAGTCAGAAATAAATATTTATATCAAGAAAAGATTGCCAAGACTTGGAAAGTATTTGAATTATTTAATCAGCCCTATAAAAGGATTCACTGTGATTGGTGTTTGAATTGGCTAATGAATTTTAATCCTGGTTTTATCCCACATCCATTAGCATTAGACAGTCACCAACTGCAGTGAAAAATTCTGGGAACTTCTTTACCAGTCTGAAAAGAATAGCATTGATCCAAGGTCAAAACCTGGAATGTACACATTTGACTGTGTGGTTCTGGAACATAAATTCATTATAGTAGATCAGGGCCTGGACCTCGTCACAGAGCTTTTCAACCCTGGTCCCCTTCCTTGGTAGATATACCTTCTACTATTCTAATCCCACTTTAACCTTGGAGAGTTTTGACCATTTACCTCCAAAGTGGTCAGGTATAAATAGACTCAACTCTAGGGTGCTTCAGACTACATCATAAAACAAGCTGTGCAATTATGACAATATAAAATGCTGACTAATTTAAATTACATCTGTAGAAAAATTAGCTTTGTTGACCTTGGCAAGTTGTTTCAATAAAACCTGGGTTTGAATTCCAGCTCTGACATTTACTACTGATTCATTAACTAACCTCTCAAAGCCTGAGTTTCTCAAATTGTAAATAATAAAAAAATAATAATGTCAAATGAGACTATGAGTATATAGTGTTAGACAAAATCAGTCTAGATATAGATCAGCAATTTTCAACCTTTTTCACCTCATGGCACATATAAATTAATTACAAAAATTCTGTGGCAAACCAAAAAATATATATTTTACTATCTGACAAAAAATAGGCATAATTTTGATTCATTCACATTGGACAGCTATTGTTGTATTGGCTGTTGTCATTTATTTTATTTGACAATCTAAGAGAAAAGAGGTCAGTGACCTAGACTAAGTAGTCAGATATTGTATATTTTTAAAATTCTTGTAGCACACCAGTTGAAAATCACTGATATAGATGATATAAATATAGATATAGACACAGTTATAGATGATATATAGATATATGTATAGATATAGATATATTAGTAGATTAGGTAATAAATATAGATGTATATATAGATAGATATAGATATAGTATAGATATAGATATAGGTATGGATATACATAATGTATGGTTATGGATGTATGTGTATGTATGTGAGTATATATGTGTGTGTATACATATAAGTACACACATGTTCACTAAAACTTTTTATTTTTTGGGAATTCATAGTGTCTAAAAGATGTTAGTTGTTGTTATTATGTTTTTTTAAATAAATCTTTATTGTTCAGATTATTACAATTGTTGCTCTTTTTGCCCCCCATAGCTCCCCTCCACCTGGCTCCCACCCCACCCTCTGCCCTTACCTCCTCCTCATTGTCCTCATCCATAAGTGTACGATTTTTGTCCAGTCTCTCTGCACCCCCCTCACTTCTTTCCCCCTGAGAATTATCAGTTCACCCCCTTCCTAAGCCCCTAATTCTATTATATTCACCAGTTTATTCTGATCATCAGATTTTCAATTCACTTGATTTTTAGATTCACTTGTTGATAGATATGTATTTGTTGTTCATAATTTTTACCTTTACCATTTTTATCTTCTTCCTCTTCTTAAAGAATACCTTTCAGCATTTCATATAATACTGGTTTAGTGTTGATGAACTCCTTTAGCTTTTTCTTATCTGTGAAGCTCTTTATCTGACCTTCAATTCTGAATGATAGCTTTGCAGGGTAGAGTAATCTTGTTTATAGGTTCTTGCTATTCATCACTTTGACTATTTCTTCCACTCCCATCTGGCTTGCATAGTTTCTGCTGAGAAATTAGCTGACAATTGTATGGGAGCTCCCTTGTAGGTAATTAACTGTTTTTATCTTGTTGCTTTTAATATTTTCTCTTTGTCTTTTGCTCTTGGTATTTTAATTATGATATGTCTTGATGTGGATTCTTTTTGTTTGGGGTTCTGTGAGCTTCCTGGACTTCTAAGTCTATTTCTTTCACCAGGTGGGGGAAGTTTTCAGTCATTATTTCTTCAAATAGGTTTTCAGTATCTTGTTCTCTCTCTTCTTCTGGCACCCCCATAATTCTGATGTTGGTACACTTGAAGTTGTTCCAGAGGCTCCTTACATTATCTTCACATTTTTATATTCTTTTTTCTTTTCCAGGTGAGTGTTTTTTGCTTCTTTGTATTTCAAATCATTGACTTGATTTCTCTAGTCTGCTGTTAGATTTCTCTATAATATTTTTTATTTCAGTCAGTATATGTTTAATTTCTAGTTGGTCCTTTTTCATCTCTATTGGTCCTTTTTCATCTCCTCTTGGGCCTTGTTAAATTTATCCATTTTTTTCTAGGAAATTCTTTAAAAACCTTATAACCGTGGTTTTGAACTCTATATCCAGTCATTTGTTTTCCTCCATTTCTTTCATTTGTGATCTGTTCTTTTGTCTTCGCATATTTCACTGCTTCCCTGAGTTGGTAGAGTAGCTTTGTGTGCTAGGTGTCCTATGTGGCCCAGTAGCTCTGCCTCCCCAGTTACCTGAGGTGGACACTCTTGGTGAACCCCTTTGTGAATTGTGTGTACAGTCTTGTAGTTAATTCTTGATTGTTGTTGTATCACTAGGTGGAATTGACCTTCAAGCCAATTGGTTGTGAGGATCAGCTGTGTCTGCACATGTGCACTTGCCTCCAGACCTCTGCCTTTCCGGTTACCCTGAGTTTCCATGCTGCTCTAGGGACCCATATGAGTCTGGGTCCCCAGAGTCTTGCCCAAAACTGGGGTTCAGTGCAGTTGGACCCAGATTT